>JAQGAG010000007.1:0-60325 GCA_034696835.1 Lepidocyrtus lignorum
CCAATATAAGCACACCCCAAAGACCCCCATTTTTGAATAGAAGCACTGTGCTTCAATTAGAGAAAATACGGTATATTTAATTTAAATTTAAGGCATAGTTAACAAAAAGCCAAGGAGAGAAAAATACATAGACAAAAAAAATTAGGCCATGCAAATCAGATAACTGACTACACATCCTCAGTTTACATGCCCCTTCGCAGTTTCGCTTCCTATTCCAGTATGGAGCCCTGTGATGAATGTAGACCCTCCATCCTCACTGTCCACTTGGACTTCCACTACCCACCAGTACCACCAACAGCTATGAAATCGTTCGATTAACATTAACATGAGAACAAAGACTCTCCATGTTTATCTCCCCCTCCATTCCTAAAGCAGTTTTAGCATTCAATTCAGTTAAAATTTACTTCAACGCAAAACCTCCCTCCGGTTCCACTCATCGTAGAAAAAAACCTCACAGTCGTAGCCTCACATAATGCTAGGTAAGCTCATAAAAATAGCATCAGATTCACGTTCCATTTATTTTCAATTTGGAAGGACAAACATGCTACTTGAATATCCGGATAAGTCTCCATTCCAAATTCCAATCCACCTTAGATTATCGAGTCTGACTTATCAATGGAATGGTAAAAATAATAAAAATGGAATGGTTTAATTTTCTCCATGAAACTCTAGTCTTGACTTTGACATTGTATCATTTCCAGCATTTCACTCCCTCCAATACAAGCGCTGAAACAACAATATTATTGCATTAAAAGTCTTTGTTATGTTACACTCATTATAGGGCCATGGGTCATGTCATGTCATGTCATGTGATTTGTCATTTTGTGATTCATACGATACATGTGGCTCTTATGAAAATTCAAAGAACTGGAATTTTATTCACAATCAAAATTAAGTGGATACCAGCTCACTCAGTCTTCAAAACATAATAATAATAGTCAATCATCAGGATCACTTAACTTAACTATCACCATGATAATTGTTGAAGGTCAAGTCTGTCTGTCAAATTCCCCTTTCTTTCATTTCCACAATCCACATCCTCCAATCCAACTGATAAGCAAGCTTTTTTGAGCTTGACTTGGCTTGAGCTGACTATGCATGAGCATCATCGCACCAAGAACAACGCAACGTCAACCAACAAAGTAACTTGTTCAGAGAAAAGGGAAAAATTATTTCCCTCCATTCCACTTTTAAATGATGGGGTACCATGAGACAGGAAGGATACATAGTTTTATGCCTCCTTTGCAATTTGTGTCTGACTGGGCCTGCCTAGTCCAACAGCTGCATGCAAAATAGACGTGCTCATTCTACATTCTGCCCTGTTGCAAGTTGGATTGGAAGTTGAAAGTTGAAGTTGGAAGTCATCAACAAAATCTTTAACTAATTTAACTGTGGCAGTTAAGGAATTCCACTGGAATTAGGGTTTCGATTAGATTGGGGTTAGGAAGTTAATTAGATTAGCTGTTATATCATTATCTAATCTAATGAGTGTTAAGAGAGTGGAATTCTGGGGGAATAGTTAATTTTGGTAGTTAATGTTAATCCTTAATCAGCATTTAACTGTGACAGGGATTGACAATAACCAGGACGTTTCTGGCTTGACGACGGCGGTTACCTAGTTGTTTATCCTTTGTTATCTTATTATTGCGTTAAAAATACCACGAAAGCTATTGAACTATATCCAATATCAGGAGGTGTCTCTCGGATTGTGATTAAATTAAATATCAATGGTGATAGTTAAATGTGACTCTGGTTAAAGTTAAATATATCAAGCCCTTAATTACAAGTATCGTGATGGGGAAGTTTGTGGAGCTGGAGGAAGTCCTGGAAAAGGGATCCGTGGACCAGTGTCTGGAGGCACTCAATCAGTTCAACAAGGAGGTGGGTGTGGGCACTTTTATAATTAGCGAGCTGTCTCCTTAATTCATAATTTTGATTGTTGAGATTTTACAGGTTAGATAGCGAGTTAGACAGGTAGTGGATTACATTTAATATTCTCTTTTGGAATCTTTCAGAACGAAAAGGCTCGAGAAGTTAGCTGGCTGACGGTTTCAGAGAAGGAGAATATTTGGAGGCAGATATTTGTCCGACTCAAGGACCCCGCTGGGAATCAGGTCCTCCTCAGCGGTCTGCTTAATTCATTGCGAATTTTAAGGTACTGAACATAAATTAAGTCATAATCTTTATTCAACCTTTTAATTAAAATATAAAGATGAGATGTCAGTTGGATTTGTTATTGTCGATATTTGGCTAATTTGTAATGACTGGTATTCTTTAAAATTAATTGTAGTCGGGAAAAGCTTGTTTTGGAGTCAGTCATGACGGATGATCTCGTCCAGTGCTTAATGGACCGGGCAGGGTTAAGTGCTGAGGCAGGACCAACAGGTGCTTTTTTTAATTTTTCTTAATTGTTTTATAAAGTCTTTATGATGATAATCTAATTCATTTTTAAGACAATTTAGTTGATAGTAGTTAGCAGAAATGATGAGATGACTAATACTTTGTTTGTGATTGTGATTCAATTAGAGCAGGTAAGGTATCATTCTTAAATCTATTGTGATTCAATTCAATAGGTCCCGACAATCTCAACGGAATGAAGGTTATCTTCAACATGATCTTCCAAAGTGAGACCCTTCAGTCTATGTTCATCTCACAGGGTTTGCTAAGGTGCTTGGTCAAACATTCACAGACCTCCCAAACTGAAATCCCACACGAGAATCGCTACTTCCTTCTAAAGATCTTTTTCATCATTACCGCGCTTCGAAAAAGTTCTGGGTATGAAATAGAAATAATACTTTTAATTAAAAATGATTAACTAATTGTACTAATTTTGTTGATTTGATTACCACTTGCATTTCTTAGTTTGTTTCCTCAATGCCAACCTTTGAATCTATTTTTTTAAATAGGGCTGTGGTCCGAAAAGAACTGAAAGGGATAGAGGTCCTCTTGGAATTCATGGAGTCAGTGGGGTCTACCACCAACCCTTATGACAATATGGCAGTGGATTTGATTGCAGAGTCAATGAAGGTTCTTTATAATGTCATCCACGACATGTTTCCAAACAGCGTGGAACTCAACGCAGAGATGTTTGGCTCCGACTTCCAACTCCTCTGCAGACTTTGCCAGGTCATTAGGAAAAACTTGATACAATCAGAAATCTCACCTGAAAAGAAGATTGAACTTAGCGTGTAAGTTGGCAATTAGTAATTATTTACGAAATGATAACTTAAAAAAGTGAAATAGGAAGAGCAAGTATAATTAACGAAACCGAATTTTTCACTGGATTTTTAGACACAGTATTCATCTCCTGTGTGCTGTCCCTCCAGAGTGCTATGAAGAGTTACTTCAGCCAAATGAGGTGCCAGGGGAGGACCAGCTACGGGATAGGGTTCATTTCGATGCCATAGAATCCGTCGTCCAGTGTCTGGAAGTGAAGCTGGATAGTCCAGATGTAAGTTCGAATGAAAATTAATTAGTCTTGAATCTTCCTACTCTAAAAGAATACTCTGAAGTAGCTGGACTTTAATCATGGGTCTTATTTTAAATTGCATTTACAGCGGAGCCCCGCCGAACCTATTCTGGTTGCTTTGTGTAAGCTCTCCAAGAATCGGGACATTCGAAAGTATTTGAAGAAGAGGATCCTGCCACCACTCCGGAAGGAAGATCTCCAGCAACCTCCTGAGACAGGGGGTTCTGTCCGTAACAAACTCTGCTCATTGATCCACACTCCTTCTGGAAACTCGACGGAGGTGGCGGCTAATCTCATCTTTATTTTGTGCAAGGAAAATGGTAGGTCAAAAAATCTAAATCTGTGTAGTAAATAATAAATGCTAAACTTAGCATATTGATCTAACCTGACTTTCACTACAATTTAATTTGATCTAACTTCAATTTTCTTTTACAGCCAGTAGGATGGTCAAGTATACGGGGTACGGGAATGCCGCAGGTCTGCTTGCAAATGAGGGCTTGATGCTGGGAGGAAACGGAAATGGCGCTTACTCTGAGGATAGCGAGGAGTCTGACACGGAGGAGTATTTCCAAATCAAAAATAAGTAAGTGGCTTGGATTAATATTTAAATAAATTACCTAGCTGCATTTCCTAACTGTTTCTCCTTGCTAAATTTAAATAAACTAAAGTAATAATTTTTATGACAGGATTCACGACGTGGAAGGCTGGATGAAACCCGACGCTCCACCTCTGGAAATGACCGAAGAACAGAAAGAGTTCGAGGCCCTAAAGCTGGTCGAGACTATCAACAAACTATCCAATTCTAAAACCATCCAACCCTGCCGAATCGGTCCGGATGGAAAGCCCCAGCCAATCGAACACGTCTTAGAGCTTCAGGAGGCACTCGATTCCTCCCTAAAAAGTATTTCTCGCGTGGGGGGATCGGATAGTGACTCCGATTAAACTAAACAAGTCATGCACGGATAGATATCATCCAGTGGTGGTGGAATGTCTCTTTGATTATTTCATTAACATTATCTTTATAGTCGTTTACCAATTTTTAAGTGGAATTGATCTTATAATTTTTTGTATCAATTTTAAGTCATGTATTTATCAGTTATGAATTATAATTATGATTAGTGTAATGCTATCTTTTTAAAGATGTAACCAATACATTTCCAACTGTTCCGTGTAATCTGTACAAGTTCAAATGTGAAATGAAATGAACATGATTTTGTAAACATAATTACTACTACTCTACAATGCTGGGAGAAAGCAAATGATAAAAATAAATTTTACAGATGATATTTAAATGTAATTTTATGACCATGTGTAATGTGTATGAGCAAACAATAATTAACTTCAACAAGGCAAACACGATTACGAAATTAATTACAATTAATTTTACACTTTACTAAGGACAAACTGCATTTACAGATATCATGATTTCAACCTGTTCGATTTACATCTCGTGGCATTTAGCATGTAATCATATCTATTATATGTGGCATGGCATACGTACGTAATTTTTAAAACAGCTATACAATCCATTTTTATAAATGGCTTTTGTATTATTTTTTACAGTAATAGTTTATCTTAATTTAACGACGTTAACTTTTGGTGGTATTGGGATAGTGGGTGGCGGCGGGGGTGTTGGGAACTCTCCCACTTCATCAGCGTAGTAGGCGAATGCACGATAAGGTTTCAGCTCCCAATCCATGCGACTTTCCATCTCTGTTAGATTTACGCCAAGATCTTCTAGTGTTGGGTTGCCGGTGGCGATGTCCGTCACGTGATCCTAAATGAAAGGGAAAATGGAAGATATTAATCAGATTTCTTGAACATTTCTCTAAATACGTAAATCAGTTAATGTCAAAGCTGGTCAATATAATTATTTAATGCACTCTTTCAATCTTGTCCCAGCCTAACAGTCCGATTGGCCAACTAGGAGAGAGTTTTTGCACCGCAGAAATCCTCATTTGAAACAGTGGACTCCATCGGAGGTCAGTTCGTCTGTAGCCCCATTCCTCATCCCGCCTCATGACTTTAAACATCCAGTCCACTAATTCAGATAGCTGGTAGCGTTTAGGCCTACAATTAAACATTAAATTAAATTAAACTGAGGATTTATTAAACAGTAAAAATGGTTGTTATAAAAATAGCATTTGGATTTGAACTTTTTTACTTACCCCATAACATCATATGTTTTTCCAGCGCTATCTGGATCCTTAATGGCATTGATAATCCCTTGAGCCACGTCTGAAACATAAACCGGCTGTTTAAGTGTCTTCTCTCCGCGATGCCAGAGTGGGAGCCATTGGAAGGTTCTTCGCCAGAAGTGAGCATAGTATCTGAGGAATCTGTCCTCCTGTCCCCATATGTCGGATGGTCGGAAGATGGTCACATCCGGGAACTCCTCCTTGACTGCGAGCTCCCCCTCATATTTTGATCTTAAGAATTGTGAGCCATCTGGGAGAATTCCGAGTCCCTGCTTAATCGAGAGAAAAATTAGCATTAGTAAAAATAAATCACAATTCCTCCTCTCCTCTGCATAACTATTAAGATGATTATGATTAACTAAATGTACATTTTATTACCTGTGGATCTTCACAATTAAGACTGGAAACGTGAATCAGTCGTTTCACACCGCACTCCCTGGCAATTCTGGCGAGCGTCCTTGCTCCAGTCACATGAACATCTTTGAATTTAAAATTCATCGTTTCCCAGTCCCGACCCACGAGGTTGATGACTACGTTGGAATATTTCATTGCCTGGTAATTGAATAATTAAAGCAATGTCCAAACTAAATATTAGACTGCGTACTAACAATACTAACAATACGCGAACTTCCACTTCACACTTCCAAACTCCACAATTAACTTCTGAACTCAAGTTACCTTCCTAATTGACTCTTCATCTTGTAAATGATAAGGGAAGAACAAGACCTGGCCCAAGTCCCCAACAAGTCTCAGCCTTAACACGTCATAGTGGTCACCTCGATATGGGATGATAACCTAATTAAAAATTAAAATTCCAAATATCTGTAAACCGCTCTTTAATTTTCAATATCGAAGATAACCTCATCCATGATTACAATATACTTGAAAATAGCAATTAACTTTGACCTCACCTGTGTCCCAATCTTGCCCAACTTATTGCAGACATACCGACCCAAAAAGCCGCTAGCGCCGAAGACCGTTGCGACGACCCCATTAAACGAAGATCTTCCCCCGGTCCCCCTCTTCATGCTGTACAACTTGGGCTCGTACATTCCAGGCGTGGAGAGGTCAGCAGTTTGGAACCTTCTCGCGTCCGTTGTGAAACTCTTGGCGGCTACTGTACACGAAGGTCGCGCCACCATCACTAAACCCTGGCATCCTACAATTACAAATAATTAAAACCAAAATCATTAAAATGACTGTAACCAATCATGTAACCTCCCCATACTTCAACCACAATTATAATTAAAACCTGCACTATTCAGTTAACCAACTATTCAAACCCAATTACAACTTAAACTCTATTTATATTTAACTTACTTGGAGCCTTCCGAATTATTTCTGATAGTGCTGCAGCCATATTTAACTAATTATTTTCACTATTATCTAACTCGTGCCAATAATTTATTCTACCGGACCAATTTCAATTGACTGAGGACATGTGAGGAGGACCCCACAATGGAAACCATTTAGTAAACAGAAGGTCGTCGGTAAACAGAAAAAAAAACTGGGCCTTCCTCAGCCAGCAGCACTAGCAATTTGCAGCTGACGACCCACTCTCCCTTGCTATTTTACTATTTTCCTATCTGAGCCTGAGCTGAGCATAGCAAAAAGGCAAAAAGGTGAAGAGGAGAGTCCTTTCATTATTCGCGCACAAATCTCACTTTTCTCCATCTCTGCTCCGTCCTCTTTGTTGCAAAGCTGACGCTACTACGCTACGATGGTGACGCTGAAGCTGAACGCTGAAGCCAATGCAATGAAATCATGAAATGGAATTTACTATGCATTTTTGCATTTTTATGAAATGATTGATTTGACTGGGTGTATAATTGTGGATTTATGCCGTTTTAATCATTATGACTTTAATTAATTATTTTTACTATTTTAATCCAAGTTGATTATTGATTAGCCCTGCTCAAGCATAGCCAGATTTTGTCCGGTGCGAAAGAAAAAATGGATGGGTTTTCACTTTTTTTCTGGAGAAAGCTGAGCTTTCATTTAATTATGGGCATATAATTAAGCTTTAGAACGCTGTTAAAAAATCAACTGTTGCTGGACGATGGCAAATTTAACTCGATTTGAAAACTCCCGCACTATCGTGTAATCAATTTGTTATTTTGGGACGCTTGGGAAATGCATGCATTATGAATAGGCACAAAAAATCCTCCCTGAAAAGGATTTCAACCTGACTGTTTCATACTGCTTTCTGTAATTAAAAGTGTAAGGAATCAGATAAACTTTGGGTGGTTCATTTTAATGTTTGTGAAAGTGCGCCGGTAATATTCGAATCTGTCATCTGTCATCCACCAAGTTGATTTAAGATTCACAAGTAATGTAATCTAAAATGAGGTTCTAAAACGATGACCAGGTAAAAATTATAAATTATCTAGTTAGTGTAGGAAAGCCCTCATCCCATAACTTCGTTCATAGTTAGTTAACTTTACTATATAGCATGCTCCTTCATGCCGTGTCCTGTTAAGTGTTGTTAGATTTACACCTGCAGTTGCAATTCACATATAAATGCAGAAACAACAAACCTGGCATGCAAAAAAACTAGAACCATTTCATGAACGACTGAACCCACTCAACTCTCATCCCTACATGCATACATGTATCTAGAAGCCCTTCAAGGGCCTCAATTTAATTCTCAAAGGTAACAAAACCAAACCATTGCTTTTCTGGCCAATTTCTCCCCTAAGCCATAATATCCATTTATTTCAAGGCTTTTCTTACATTTCATAATGGAACTAAAAATACTTTCTACCATTTGCCTGCAACTCCAAACTGCAACTCTACTGACCAAAAAAAACCTATGTGAAAATTCATGAATTTCCGTTCCCCTAACGAGGCTCATTTCATTGTATTTCATTTTATACTTGGACTTAAATCATGCATTTTTCCCTTTACATAATCCAATCCAATGCACGAATCCACCCAAAAGGAAACCAAACCAAACCAAACCAGCAACTCAACTCAAACTCAACCCTTTTTCCACAATACAAAATCCACATCCCTTTTCATTCTTCTTCACAAATAAATGCAATGCGCAATGCTCTTTCTGAAG
The DNA here is from genome assembly GCA_034696835.1 of Lepidocyrtus lignorum. NCBI lineage: Eukaryota > Metazoa > Arthropoda > Collembola > Entomobryomorpha > Entomobryidae > Lepidocyrtus > Lepidocyrtus lignorum. Next base: position 8,732 of record JAQGAG010000007.1, read on the forward strand.
CTCTTGAATCTCAATCCCAAACCATTTCACTTTACTCATTCCCTTTCATATCATATTCATGAACTGGGATCATCATCATCGTAATATCCCATTCACATTCTATTACATTTCCTTCTCATATCATCACAATTCACAATAATATCCTTTCCCCTTCCCCTTCTCAATTCACTTTTTCTACTAAAGAAACCCAGCATCAAATCCAACATCCAACTCATATTTCGAAACAGATTTACCCAACAACTCAACCCATACATGACTCGATACATAAAACCAAAGACCAACCTCACTGATTATGTTTACTTTCTTCATTCACACTTTAATACTTTTCTTCAATACGCTCGTCTCAACAAAACTAACTTTATTTTAACCACCATCAACATCATCAGTACTTAACTATACTTGGTGTAAACCCAGTTTGCTAACGTATAGCCATACTTATAAATGAAGTCATATTATTTCTGAGCTGATGTTTGGCGTGTGGTGGTCTGGTCTGGTGCTGGTCAGGGCCTGACTTCAACTTCTGTCAGTTCAGTAGTGGGCAATCCTGTCATACTTGACAATGCCAATGTATTGGCTACTATTACTATTACTATCGTAATATATTTTTTTTATCATCATTATTCATTATAAATGGGGAGTCGAGTGGTTGGTGATGTTATTATGATGATGATGTTGATGATGATGAGCGCAATAAAAAATTCATGATAAGTTTACTTTTTTTGTTCTCGCAATCCCCATCCCAACTAATGATAAATATAGTTACGCAAAAGTTACTTCTTCCACAATACCCATTCTACAATAGGAATCCTAGCATGTGGCAAATCAAATCACCGTATTTTCCCCTTCTCAAGCGCAAACTGTTTCAGTTGAATTGAGCCTATTCACATATAGCCAGTGTATTAGTAGTAAATGTGCCAGTGCCACTTGAAAAAATAAATAAATTGTAAGTTTGTAACAGACAGAGAGAGAGATAAAGGGGGATTATATATAATTATCTTGAACTTCCTTAAAGTCTACTAGTGTAATGTAATGCGGGTTTTATAAGAGTTTTATAAGAGTTTTATAAGACCTTCCTTAACTACAGTCTAAATTGAGCATATATAGTCACAATAAAAAAATAATTGTAGATTGCAGTCACAACATGATAATTTCAAACCATAGTTAATTTTTATTAATGTCTCGTCTCGAGTGCAAATATGAATGGAGTGAGAAAACTGTGAGATGGGGCAATAGGCTTGGGTCTCCCCAAGTGAAGTTGATAAGGAATCTTGACATTTCCTTTTTTATTGTCTTGAGAAAGGGGGAAAATAATTAACAATAAGAGGAAAAAAAGGAGAACTGACTGAATGTGACTTATGTTATATGTCTTGGTGAAAAGATAAGGTGATGTGAGATAACCAGTGTTAGAACCATATTTTTATACCCCGTTTTAAATGAGAGGGGAGGTCGCCACCACGTCGGAGTTCATGTACAGGACGAGAGTGAAGGAAGAAGGTGAGTGCGCAAAATAAAATACCTAGTTAAGTTAACTTTTTATATAACTATTTTTATGTGATTGTGATAAATATTTTTGATATGGAATAAATTCCCCACTAAAAATGATTGTGACTCTTGACTGGGGAGGGAGGGAACGAGGGGGCAATGACGCTTCGAGATTATAAGAAGGAACCAAGTCATGAAAAGTTTTTTTCTCGGTAGGGCTGATAGACTTCCTTCCGCATTAATTTATGGATGTGAGGAGATGTCTACGCAGGCATATCTCTTTCCATTAGCCTTTTTGGAGCGGGAGAGGTGGAGGAACAATACCTCCTTCTTTCTTTTTCCTCCATATTATAACAAGGGGGAGATATATTTTTGTTCCGAAGGGCAATGTGCTCCCTGTCAATAAAACAAGGAGGATTTTTTTTTATTCCCAGGAGGGAGTTGCAAAATGGCAAATTGTTTCTGACAGTTTATGGATACCCTCCATTTAGCCTTGTTCGAGGGAGAGTGAAAGCAGAGGGGAAATAGTTTTAGTGGAGTGAAAGCAAATAAGCATAGATATATTACATAGTTAATCCGGTTTTATTGTATTATGTTATTTTGGAATGGAATGGGGGAAAATCAATAAAATAGGCTATTTTTGAGGGAGACGGTGATATAAAATGTGGTGGGGACAGGGGAAAGTGCTAATAAAATTAGTTGGGAGGGATGGAGATCCATGTCAAGTGGAATAAGTAATTCCGATAAGCATCAATTTGCAAATGGGTGGTGATGGGAGATGAGATGATGGATAAGTTTTCCATTCGAGGTTCAGTGGCAGGAAATTGTGTTAATTTGGGTAGTTGATAATGACTAACTGTGGCGTGGCATTCTTAGACAGTTACTAATTAACAGAGGAACATGTTTAAGTTTCTAAGTAATTGAGTGAGAAGAATTAAAGTGGAGTGACCAACTGGATTTTAATTTTAATTGGTGGCGGAACTCCTAAAATGTTTCAGAAGAAGTTTCCCGTTAGTGATATTTAAGATTTTTGAACTTTAGATTAGTCATTATTAAATTTTAATTGTCGACATGGCATATTATTCTTATCACCAACATAAATAATTGCGAAGAAAGTAAATTTACAAGTCAGTGAGAATGTGGTTGGGGATAACTTATGATTGATTCTTTTGAATTGTGGTTTATTTCCAGAGCCGACCCAATCTCTTTCGAGCGATGGGGGACAGCAGCTCGGCTCGGAACGCGACAGGGACTGGGGAGGAGGTTCAGTACGAGGCTGACCTCGAACTAGCCAAACGCCTCAGTTTGGAAACCTTCGAGAGTGAGAAGAGGAGACGGAACGTGAATAATGGATCCATTTCATTCCAGTCACAACAGAATAAAGCTGGTATAACAACTCCCCACAATTGTTACATTTAATTGTGATGTTGTTTAATTTTTTAAGAAATGTTCCATTCTCAAAATTATCTTAATCATTTCCCCAGCCAATACCTCCTGGACACGCGCCAGTTCCACCACAACCCCACCCGATGGCCACTTCCACGACGGGCAAAATGCAAATAATTTGCCCTCCCCCCAAACCAACGCCAACAACACCACCACCACCACCGCCATCCCACCTCCCCCAAACTCAGCGATCAAAAGACATCGGAGCCTCCCGTATCGAGTGCGCGGAGCCTCCCAAGAAGGTGGAGATCCTAACGGGGAAGGTAATTCCCCCGGCAATGGCTCACCACCCAACACCACCACCACCCCTAATAATGGACCAACAAGCTCGGAGCCACTGGCCAAGGCTACGTTGACCATTAATGACGATCTCATCTCCTTAGCTAGTCCACAGGCCACTCCGAAATTCAACAAACGTGATACGATAATTAACGACTGTGATTCCTTATTCGCCAACTTTGCTCCCCCCAACAACAACCCAAGTAATGGCAATCCCCTCGGTTCAACCAATGGTTCTGGAGCCTTCACCCCCTCCCCAATGTCCGTTCTTTCAACGAATGTCTTCCCCCTCATCAACTCCGGCAGAACCGGACCCTCCGCTCCGTCAATTTATCCTACCATTCCAGCTCCAGCCGCACCCACCGTCAAGTCCCCTCCCAACCCTTGTCCCCCAATCGGATTTAATTTTAATTCTAATGGGATTAGCGGCATGTCTAAGGGAGCTCCAGTACCACTTTGGAGTACTGCTGGAGGTCCGCCCCGAAATCTGAGACATGTGTCCCCACCACAACCACAAATTATGCATAGTAAAAGCGACATCATCAATAGCAATGCTGGAGCGGGAGGCGCCAATAAACTAAAGTTCCCTATGGGGGATGACCTAATAGACTTGGGCCAGTTTGATTCCAAGAAAATCCTGGAATTTTTCGACCCCCTATCATCCCCACCGGAGCAATCCAACAGTGGCCCCTCGAACAATGGAAATGGTGGAAGTGGCGGTAAGACCAGCCCTTCAACTAACTCCAAGAATACCTCACAATCCCCTCCATCAACATCCCAACCTGATCGAAGCTCCCTCCCAGTGTTACCAAGTGAAAAGGGGAGAACTTCAGACCCTCCTCGAGGGGATTCAGACCCCTCCCCTGGTGCTCCGCAACGACACTCCCTCTATCCCGATTTAAGTGGCGCCATGGCCGCCGGCACCTTAAGCGTTGGGGCTGTCGCAGCCTTACGGAGTGAAAGTCCGTACGGCGGCCTCCAAAAGGAATTAATGGAAATGGAGGAGTCCTCCATCTACGACGCGTACGACCCCCTGGAATACCTCTTCGCCGTATCCTGTTCCTCCGCGAGCAGCACAGTCGCGTCAGAATTTTACTACGCCGCCAACAACGACTCCAGACCTGGAAGTAGCATCAGCACAAATGAAAAGGAGAGAAGGTCAATTGGCTTCTCCCATTATTACCCCGATTCCGCCGCAACCATCGATCCTGTCCCTCCCGCGTTACCTCCTCGGAACCAGGATCAACCACAGGAGCAATCTGTGGACGGCAAGGTCAAGGGGAGGGAAAGGGAGCCAGAGGTTCAGCGAAGAGTGAGGAACTCGACGATACAGAGGGTGAAGAGCAAACGGGAGCAGACGTGTACAAAACTATATGAAAATCTGAGTGTGAAGCAGTTTTCCCCCTTTGACAGTGAAATCCAAGCCTTTTACGATATGCTCAGGGAGATAAGGCGTAAGTGCCTCAAAAAAAATATTTCTCAAAGCTAATGTGACACGTTTTTTCTGAAAATTGGAAAAATCCAATTTGATAAAATAAAATATTTTTGTAGTGTCCTGCCGACATGTGGACTCCACAACCAACCGGGGCTTTATCTATGCCACCACCTTCCCCACCAATACTCTAAAGGAAGGGTTCAGCATGAAGGTCAAAGTGTGGAATGAGTCATTTACCAGAGATCCCGTGACATTTGTGTCCGATGGTTAGCCAAAATTGAACAAACCTGATTTGAATTTTTGAAGATAAGCTAAAAAAAGGAGATCAAATATGAAATGATTTATAATTTTCGGAATTTCACAGTTTCTGCATTAGTGGAGCTAGTACTGGAGCAAAGTTTACTAGATTTGGGGATTCAAGGCTCTGGGAGAGACTATATGCTGAGGGTCCATGGCCTCAATGAATATTTATTGGCGACCTCTCCCCTCTCTCACTTCAGATATGTGCAGGAGTGTATCAAGCTGGATCAAGATATTAAACTGGTGCTCGTGAAGCGATCCACGGTGGAGAAGAGGACTTGGGCGAGGACTGTACGTCAACATAACTTTAAATATCCATTTAATATTTCCAATCCAGTTTAAAACCTTTGACAGTAAACTAACTAAAAATATTTTTATAGCCTCGAGACGACTCCGACTGTTTGGAAATGGACATCGACACAATCCTCCCAGGCACTCCACCAAAAGCCATAACCTACTCAGAAATATCCCGCTTCCTCGAAGTCATCGACAGGGAGGCGGAGAAGATCCGAGATAAGCTAAACATGAAGGGCACGCTTGGAACAGCATCTAGCCCTAACACATTGAAGGAGTCCGCCTCCATCAATCTTAATACCGCCCCTCTAATTCAACCCGTAAAGGGTGTCTGCGTCCTCCTCGGAAATATTCAAACGGTTGATGTGAAGAACAGTCTCGACCTCTTCAGCAAGGCTTGTGAAGAATGGAATTCCAAACTAAAGGTCTCCTCCCCCGTAGGCCCATCCCCAGAGCCGAGGAGGAGGCTTCGAGCATGCAGCGATGTGAGCAGTCGCTACTCCCAAGTGGATCTAGAGCCCTCCCCCAATTCCTCCACGAGAAATAGTGCCACCAGCCAAGTTGAAGATCCTACCAAGGACTTCGTCTGGAGTGCTTTGGAACAGGTGGAGGAGTCGGTGAGGGTTTTGGTGGAAATGTATTCCAAGTCATTCCCCGTCAGCTTCCGGATGAATAATGAGCTCAGTTCGGTGTCCTTCCGAAAGCGACAAGGGAGCACCACCACTGCAGACCTGTCGGACACATTCCTCCTCCGCATCGGAGCTGTACATAGGCTACGTCCCGAGTGGCTCTCAACCTACCTAGACTACTTCCTCATGGTTGAGGTGTATCATGGAAGTACTCCCCTTGTCAAAACCAGTACTGGGCAAATCACCCCCTCCAAAAGTGACAATAATCTATTCTTCACCTCCCTCATCTACGACAGTTGGGTGGACTTCGAGCACCTGCCATTGTGCATTCTTCCCAGGGAGTGTAGAATCGTGTTCACGCTCTGTGGGAGGAGGAAGCCCCAGCAAGATGAGAAGGGCGAAGGGTTGGAAGTGGTCGAGTTGGGGTGGGCGAGTATACAATGCTTCAACTTTAAGGGGTAATTACCCTTAACATTATTTATCTTATCACCATCAAGTTTTGGCGACATCGGGATACAGTTGGTCATTTTTAATGTTTCGTTTACAATTTTAAAGGCAACTTGTCCAAGGAAACTACATCTTGCCATTTTGGCCCAAGGGACTGATCCAGAAAAGACTAGGTCCGGCACCCAATCCAATGACTTCCTCTGATAGCAATGCCTCCTTGATTTGTAATTAAAATTAAATTTTTCACTACTAACTATTCATGCCTAAAAATGCTTAGTTAGCTTTTGCTTCGTGACTATATTTATATTTGTCTCGCTCAGCGATCGAATTCCGCGACTGCGAAGAAGACATCTACTTCCCGGAGATTCCCTCCGCGGTCCCCTTCTTCCGGGACTTTGCCACGCTAGATGATAACACTCAGCAAATGCTGAAGCACATCATTGAAAACTGTACCTTCACCAAGTTCCCCGCGGAGGACAGGGAGATCCTTTGGGAGAAACGCCATTATCTTTACAGGTACCCCAATGCATTGCCCAAAGTCCTTCTCTCGGCGAGGCTCTGGGATTACGCAAGCCTTGCTGAGATCCATGCCATGCTGGGACACTGGGATCCAATGGAACCTATTGATGCCCTTCAGCTACTCCTACCTTGGTAAGTAATTCAGTGAAATAGGTCATCCGTTTTCCAAAACCAGACAGATAAGCTCTGGGGCAACTTGAGAAACGGATAATCATCTCGATTTTTTCCAGTTTTCCCGACGGCAAAGTTCGGGAACAGGCCATCACCTGGATAACCCAAATGGACAATGAAGAGCTGGTCAACATGCTCCCCCAACTTATCGAAGCCTTATCATACGAAACCTTTGACTTCTCTCCCTTATCTGAATTCCTCCTTCGGAAGTCGCTAAGCTGCCTTAAAATCTCCCACGCTATGTTTTGGCTCTTGGCCTCCCAAGTGGGGTTGGGTCGATGGGGGAATGAATTTGAAGGGGTGAGCATTATCTCCACCATGCCCCAGGCGAGGGACAGCTCCGAAGTTATCTTCGACCCGAAGAGGCGGAGGTTGGAGCTCATGTTGAACTCACTCATGGTCTCCTGTGGAGCTCAGTGGAAGGCGGCGTTAATTGCGGAATATAGCATGATTGAGGTAGAACAATTAAAATAATTAATCATCTCAAGCGAGTTAAAGTTAAATATAATTGGAGATGAAGTTTTCAAATGGATGGATATAATTTTGTGCACAGATTTTGAGCGACATCACATCTCAAGTTAAGAACGCCTCCTCCTCCTCCAGAAACGAGGTGCTCGTACAGGAGCTCCACAAGATTGATGTTCTGGGATTAAATCGCTCCAAATCCTTCCCCCTCCCTCTATCCCCCTCCTCCGACATTCGCGGAATAGATGTCCAAACCTGTCACAGTTTCAGTTCAGCATCCGTCCCCATCAAAGTCAACTTCATTAACGGGCTCCCAGAAGGAGGCAACCTCCCCGTTCTATTCAAGAAAGGGGACGACCTCCGCCAAGACATGCTGACGATTCAGATCATCCGGGTAATCGAAAAATGGTGGCTGAAGGAAGGTCTCGACTTCCGGGTTCTCACCTTCTCCTGCGTTCCCACAGGCTATAAGCAAGGCGTCGTTGAAATGGTCCCCAATTCCGAAACCCTCTGCAAGATCCAAGCTGAATACGGCGTTACTGGGGCATTCCAAGACAGGCCTATTGCCGACTGGCTCGCCAAAATGAATCCGAACACGATGGATTACAAAAGGGCAGTGGAGAACTTTACCGTGACCTGTGCGGCCTATTGCGTCCTCACATATGTGTTGGGGATCTGCGACAGGCACAATGATAACATCATGTTAACCACCAGTGGTCACCTGTTTCACATCGACTTTGGCAAGTTCCTCGGGGATGCCCAGAGATTCGGAACATTTAAAAGGGATAGAACCCCATTTGTCCTCACTTCTGACATGGTCTATGTTATCAATGATGGGGAGAAGTCCTCTCACAATTTCCATCGCTTTGTGGAGCTCTGTTGTCAGGCGTTCCGGATTGTGAGGCATAATGGGAATGTGTTGGTCAACTTGTTTGCGTTGATGGCTACCGCTGGGATTCCCGGAGTGGATCTGAAGTCGGTGACGTATATTCAGACAGCGCTGTTGCCGGATTGCTCCAATGCGGAGGCGGCAGCGAGGTTCACGCGGTTTATTGAGGATTCGTTGAGGTGAGAAATTTATGACAACTTAATTAATAATTTAGTACCACAGCTAACTAAACAGCGGGTTTCACAATAACCTCATATGACAACAAAGTGTAGTTATTTTAATTGGCAACTTGGTTTCCATTAATGCATCAAACTTCATGAAATTTTAACCAGCAAATGCCCAACACCATTTTTGCAATCTGTTGGAAGCTCGACTTGCATGGAAGGTAAAATCTAAAACCCATACACTGACATGATAACAATGCATAGGTATATAGGTACCTATGCCGATATAAAACATGCAGAATTTATGGGGCATTATGAGAACTTGGAATGGCGAACAGACAACGAGTCTTTTAGTGAAGGTGACATCTTGAAATCAAGGTGACATCCTGACAGTTTGAAATTCGCAATATCAATTAAGTATAATATCATTCTTTAACAGTGCAAACATCGTTGACATCACACTAGAAACGTTATTCGTGTCCATTATTGTGCGCGTCAGTGCGCGACGAACATATCTGACCATGAGTTGGGGCCACTATAATGAATAACAAATGTAATAAGAGTAACAAAGGGAACTATGTGAATTCAAAATTGGAAAATAATTTTTCTCAATATTTAACTGTTTCCAATGGTTACTGGTGGCCAGCTAAAGCAATTCAACTAAATACACTTTGTTGCCATATGAAAATAGTATAAATCCATCTGTTAAACAGCTTTACTAATTTTTCTCATCTTGCCCCGGACTCATGACTTTCCAGGAATTGGTTCACTCCCGTCAACTTCTTCATCCATTCCCTGGGCCAGTTCAAGTTCATGGGTGACGCGCAGGACAATCCAACAACGCTTTCTTTTGTTCAGAAGACGTACAGGTTCGAAAAAAAAATCAGTTCAGAGGTCACTACATACTCCCACTTATAAAAACGCCGGACAAGCTGAACTTTGACCTTTATGTAACTTTTCCTTTTTAGTATTGAGGAGGACGGCCGCATAATCGACGCTGTAATAAAAGGCTACAAGAAAAAGTACGACCCCGAAAAGTACTATTCCTACCTGATCGAAGTTCGGAGGGAAGGCGTGGAATCCGTATTCCTCCTCAACAGGTCCTACAAGGAGTTCCTAGAATTCTACGGAAAGCTCTGCATCAACTTTCCAATGATCGTCAGCAACCTCAAGCAACTTCCCAAGGGTCCCGGTCTGGGGAGATCGAACGTGAAGCAGGTGGCGGACAAGAGGAAACTTCAGTTGCAGATGTTCCTAGACTCCCTGTTTCAACTTGCCCCGGAAGTCTCACATTCCAACCTGGTCTATACATTTTTTCATCCGTTGTTGAGGGATGAGGAGGACTATGAGCATGGGGATAGGGTCGCCAGTCCAAGCAGAGGTGAGTTAAATAATTAAATTAAATTAAGATTAGTATTTGACGTTAACTTAAATCATTACGTAATCATTCTGCTTATTAAGGTCTGATGTTGCCACCCTCCCGGATCCAAGGCAAGATCAAACTCAGCTTCGAATATGTGCGAAGTGCGCTCCTCGTCCTTGTCCTCCACGCTGTGGACCTCGCCTGTCCAAATAACCAGCCACCCTCCCCCTATGTAAAAACCTACTTGATTCCCGATAATGCCCGGGTAACTAAACGAAAAACACGGGTGGTTCGCCGAAGCCAGTTTCCAACGTTTATGGAAATGGTATGATTTAATTCACTTAATATTCTAAATTTAATCGTAATTATATTTGATTGATTTCATTCATCATTATCACATCACTATCATTTCAGATTGAATACCGCCTCCCCCTCGAAATAATCCGGCAGAAGACCCTCCAACTCTCCGTCTGGCATTATGACCCCCTTCAAGAGAATAACTTTTTGGGTGGGGTCGCCATCCCCCTCAACACTATGACCCCGGATAAGGAAGCCGTTGGAACTTATCCGTTGGGGAATATTAACTTCACTTCGTGAACTTCTTAAAGACTCCATTCTTAACTACCTGCCCGTATTTTAAAACATACGTATGAAAGGCTAAATAATATTTAAGTTTGATTTACAGTTTACGGCCAATTACACAAAAAATCGATATTATATTAAATATAAATGAAAAATTGTATAAATACTAGGTAGTTATCTAATAATGTACATAGTCGCATATTCCTCTGTTTTAAATTGTGCTTTTAATTGTTTCCCTGAAATTGTTTGGATTTTAATTATTTTTCCAGGCGTCCTTTTTACTTCGTAATAAGTTATCTGAAAGAATATTCTAGTTTTTTACAATTTTATTTATTTCGTAAATTCTGAATGGGAGGGGAAGGGAGATGGAGGGAAATATTTATTTTTTATGGTTTTGCTAGTTATTCCTTTGGATAAAATGGTAAATAGGTTTAGGTTTGCTTTTAATTTATTTGTAATTTTCCCGATATTTATTTAAATCCAGTCCAAAGTTTGTATTCATATGTCAGGTTATCCAAGTAATTTTAATTTAATTTCAAAGTGAATTTTAATGATATACCTAGTTAGAAATAAATAAGTTGTTAATTTACGGTAGTTTTTATTAGTGCAAAGTTCGCACTCTAATTAAGCATTTTATCTTGATAAATATGCGTTTGCGATTTTAATAGTTAGTTAGGTAGTAGTTAATCATAATTAGTTAGATTAGTGGTATTTTCGTTTCATTTATGATTAGTATTTTATATGCCTTGAAGCTTACATTGAACAATGGATTGTAATATTTTTTATTTAACAGTGCTACTTACATTCTGAAACATGGCTAGTTTGTAATGAACCAGTTCACTCAAAGTATTATATTGACTATAAAGAGGCGTCAAAAAGATAATTATAATTATAGTTAAATTAAGTATGCATGGTTGGGGTGCCTTTTTTTCCAAGAAATATATCCCGTTTCAAGTTACCCCAGAAAAAATGTAAAAGAGAAATATATTTAATCTATTTTCGTGTGTCAGTATCAGTATGGCAGTATGTCCATCCTTCACTTTAAACGTTAAAATCAAAATGGATTCCAAACAAATTATAATACTTAATTAAGATATAATATAATGCATAATCGCTTCCTCTGTACTGATTTATAATGTTCCATTTATAGTTAAGTCGAATTTTAAAATTAGCTTGTGAGAAGTCAGTTGGAAGATGAGAGGTGAGGTTTTATTATGTCGTCATTGTCGTTTTGTCGTTTTTTGTTGTTTTGTCACAAATAAAAAGTTGTCTGCAATCAAGAATTTAAGAATTGACAAGCGTTGTGCGGAATAATTTAATTTGATGTCGCATTAAAATGTGTACACTTCTGAGTTGATGGAAAAGCCAGTATGACTACAGTCATATAACGTGTCATTATATTGTACTTTGCTGAGACACACTCGAACAAGAAAACTTAGGGTCATGTTTCCTCAAGTTAACTATTCAAGTTTAATTGCAGTATTGCCAGCCCACGCGTGTCAAATTAAGTGGGGCCGTGCACACGGTTTCTGCATGACCTGTGTTAACTTGAGACCCCAACTTCCCAACTTTAGTTAGGGGAAGTGAAGCTCTTAGGGAGTAGTCCTAAGTTACTGAAGCTGAACTTACCGAAATGAGTGAAGGTCACCTCAATAACTTACACGATAGTTAAATTTAGTCCACCACTAAAACATCTCATGTAAATTCCATCGTCTCAGAATGCCCCACATAAATGATGGGATTACATGAGTGGGGATGGCACTGTTAGCCAAGTTGCCCATAGTTTAATTATTTGAATGATACTACCTGATTTGGACATTTAGATAATATTTCACTCTATTGAGATAATATACAGATATAATTTCTGGATGCAATCCTTCACCTATCTGCACTACTTTCCCAATGAAGAATTCCCAAGCAGTGGTCGAGCTGGGGATTGGCGAACATGCAATGTTCCACTACAAAGGGTAATCAATCACTTTGTAAATTCCTGTTTCCTGAGTTGGCGTGGCGACACCAGAATAAAGTTGGTCATTCCATGTCATTTTAATGTTCCACTTTCAACCGGCGCCCAGTCCACTGGACTGATTGTGAGAATGGAATGGGCTGCAAACTCGACAATGGAGGACTTTGCTGTGACCTCTCATTGTGTATGTGCTAGGAACTTGCAACCGGCACAATGATAATTAATGATAAAACTCATGTTAAATATAGCGTACAGATTTTAATTAAATTATCACAATTACCTACATATGGTTGGGGTGCTTTTTCCCAAGGATTGTATCAAGTCAAGTTCAAGTTACCCCGGGAAAATGCAAATGAAAAAAATAGTACATGTTCGTACATTTACAAATGTCAGTGTAACAGTGTGCAAGATCGGATATTTAACCAGCGGCCAATGCCTCAATGTTGAAATGAAAATAAACTATAAAATAAATAATTTCTTAATTGCTTATGGAACGATGTGAGCTTTTGTCATACACCGCCATTGTCCCTATGTCAGTTCAAGCAGCCCAGTCGGAAATAAAAGTTGAAGGAAAACAAACATAGGTAATATATTTAGAATTGTTAGGAACGGAACGGAACAGAAGCACGTTTACGAAAATCGTCCAGCACCGAAAAAAAAACTTGTGGGGCTCAACATAATGAATTCTGAAAGTTTATCCGTGGTGGTATTAATCTTGACAACTTTCGCGTTTTTGAGAGAATATTTTTTTAGCTGACTTTCATTTTAAAAAATGGTGAGAGGGGGAAGTTATATCATTTTAAAATAAGAAAAGATGTATCCATCTATAAGGAACTTAAATTAAAGTATCCCAGCCCAACCACTAACTTCTGTATAATCTGACGTAAATCCAATAGTCTTAAGACACATGATTAGTTGAGTGGGGATGGAACTGACAGTTAAAGTAGCCAGGTAGCCATATACTTTTAATCATCTTTGGGACATTCACACATGTACTTCAAAACTTGAAATTCGGATATTTTTTAATCTATTGGGACTGGCGTACATAAATTAAAATGAACTTGGGTCAAGATTTCCATAAATGAATGAACTTCGGAAGGCACCACCGTGTTTTAAAAATTCATCCATGACTTACTTACAATTAGTTACTAATCGTGTAAATATGGTTCATGTTCCATTGGCTTGTCAGTAAGTCTAATGGAAGCGCAAATTGGCATACGTATATGTATGAGAAAATATTTGTCTACTTCATACGTGTGTGGCCGAATGAAGGAGAGGTTATAATATTTATGCTCACGTCCAGTAATAGATTAAATTTAAATGGGTATCTAAATTACATAGACAAGGAAGCCCAATGCAATGGTCACTTTTAGTTTTGCTTGTGAAGAAACAAGTTGAAGAAAGTTGTGTTATGCATCTCATCTCATTCAATGCATTCTATACCAGAACAAGACATTTATGTATGCAATTATGCAATATATGCATACCACAGCCCAAAGCCCAATTGCACATGTCCGTACACCTTTTTCCTTGACAGGCATGGAGACAGTCTGAGATTTCAGCAATATAAACTAACTAGCTAAACTACAGAGCACCTTACCAAAATACATTCGTCGAAAATGCTAATTAATTATCTAATTACATACTCATTAATTAATTACCTATTCATATTGATAAAACATCCATACTCATTTTATATAACTCAATTCAATTCACAACTTATTTATTAGCTTCTTCTCCAAGTCTGACACACTGTCTGCCTTTTCAAATTCGGAACTCGTCGCATCCTCCTCGGCTCCCCGTCGAATTCTCATGACGGATCCCTCCTCTTCAAAACCCTTTCATTCATCTCATTCCATTCAAACCAGCCAATTTTTGGCATATCCCACAGCTTATCCATTTTAACTTCGACATTTTAACACGGATCCAAATATCCTACATGATCTTTCAAATGTTTATCGTCTCTGCCCGTTATAGACTCTTCGCTATTTTTAGCATGATCCCACCGGTGTAACTGACTCTCCGGCGATGTGCGTTCCGAAGCTTCCTCCACGCCCGACTTTCCATTTCATCTTGAGGAGGAGGAGGTTATATGCATTCCCGAACAGTCAGAGTATTCATGTATTCATGGCGATATCTATGCTCGTGTCAAACATGAGCCTAAATATATAGATATTTTAGAATTTATTTTTTCCCATCCTCCCTCTGCATTCTCCATTCTAAATGGGATCCAGTCTACTTATCATCATATCCCCATTCATATTCCGGAAATGAACTGAAAAGTCCTACGTAAAAAAGGAAGAATATGGAACTGTTCAATAATTTTCTATTGAGATAAGAGGGAAAATTGGGGGCTCCGCTTTGAATATATGGCATAATATTTTAAAATAGAGATGTGTAAAGTTATTCATCCACTTCTTCATCATATTCACCGATTTTTAATAAATGGGTTAGCAAAATATCATTTTTAAAATCTGGAGCAAATATTACAAACTATACTTATGTGTATGGTGAAGGTGCGTAAATATATTCAAAGCAGTTAAATATCTAAAACTTAAATGGGAAAAGGATCAGCTCATTAGCGAACGTGGTTTAGTAAATCTGTTAATAAAATTAATTTTTATATTGTGCTTGTATGATTTTGTGTGTGGGGGATGATGAGTAAAAATAAATTAAATTACTCGATTTAAGAATAAAAGAACTATAAATCCATAAGAAATAAATATTACATACGTGTTTAATTTAATTACTAAATCAGTGAATAGTGCATTGAATTACTAGTCATTTGTGTTTTGTTAATATCGCCAGTTTGATAACGAACGGTTTGAGACTTTCTTAGGTACGTTTAAAAAGCATAAAATACATACCTAATATATATTATGGTATGATAATACGAATTTTAATATGATCATGTTGTGAGTCTAACATGAATAGTTAAAGTGTCTGTGAGAAAGGTATTTAATATTTAAGTCACAGCCATGTTTGTAGTTGTAGGTAACCTCATGTCACGATCGTTCACAGAGAAACCATAACTTTGCTATTCCTTTTGGCTTATCATATCATCATCATCAGAGATGAAGAAAAAACCCCTTCGTTTCATTTCACCCCACAAGTTTTCGACAACTCGTCATGTGTACGGCTACTCCTAACATTGCATTTTTGACCAAGTAAAGTAATGTAATTACTGATGACAAGAGTGATGATTTAACTGTTCATATATAAACGCTCTGTTAATTAACGTTAATCTAATAGTTGCATAGTTGCGTGCCATGAGACTTACATATAGGTATATGAGTCATAGTCATGATAATGATAATTGACAATTATATGATAAGTAGAAAGTAGAAGTCCATTCCTACCTATGTATATCTACGGACACTAAAAGCCTCTTTACTTTATGGTGACTAGACTGCTTAAATATGGCATGCATGCATGGCTATGGCTATCCCTACCGGACGCGGACATCCAAAAATATCCGATTTGATAGCAAAATTGACAATGACAATACGGAGGAGTTTTTGCAAAGTCCAGTCCAAGTACGCAACGCACTTGAACGCACGCACGGTGGACGGAGAGAAAGGCTAAAAGCTCCTCTACGAACTATTACGGAATGGGAGTATTTTTATATACGACTCGTAGTAATGTATTATGATACGACGTGACTACGACAATTTTATGCTTCCATGTAACGCATCGGCATTTCGGCATCTTCCACTTTTTATCAAAGAGCATGAAAACTCCTCCCAAAATGAATTGAGATGAGGAGGCATGTTAACTTTTTTAAGGCATTTATGCAATCATGTGAGGAGAGGATATATTAGTACCTTATTTGCGCATGGATAATGCATTAAATTTGTCTTATTATTTTGATGATTTAATTATAAACTGAACTGAATTTTGCAAATTGCAAAAAATAGCAAATTCCACGCTAATGCTGGAGTATCAGGTGGTTGTTAGGTAGATGGCTGTAAAAAAGCAAAAATGTTTATCTTAGGGTTGAATTGATCAAGTCAACATTTTTTTGGATGGATCATGTCTATGGCCATGGCCTATCTATGCCCATATCCCCGGCTACATGCAGCAGCGTTAGCTATGCAATGGTCTGGTCAGTGTTGTTGGGAATGCGGCAGGTTGAATTCTTCTTGACCTTTTCGGACCAGCTGGGCGGGGCAGGGGCTTATCTAAAGGGGACTTGATCATGATATATGCAATATGATGAGACAAATGTCTAATTTAGCAAAATAATCGGGTTCAATTATTTTCAAAATGGGGCCTATTTGTCTTCCACTTTGTAACTCACTTGGGCTTTAACATCCTTCTCAACTGCCATTGTAATTTATCCGGCCTATTTTAATTAACGAACTAAAGTCTTGAAATAACAATGACAATTACAATAATTATGATTGACCAGCTAATTGGAAGTTGGAAGATGCGGGGGTGGGAGTGGGAGAGTAGCTGTATGAACAGATTGGATTTTTTAAGGATGAAGGAAGCCTATTCATGCATCATAATTAAAGGTGGTTAGTGATGTAGTTTTTGAGGCGGAGGACAATTAAATGTATTTCTTCGTTGGTAGTGATATGATATTAGTCAGTTTTAGACTTTTAAATGTGCTTGGAAGTTTTAGGGTAGCTGATAATGGAGTTTTAGTATTTGAAATTGTGATGCGGGATTAGATTTAATTGTACATTGTAAAAGTTGGGGTAGTAATTAGTTAATTATTTTGTAAACAGAATCTAATTTGTGGAGTGGAGGGAATCCGGAAGTTAATTAAAATGGGAGGAACAACGATAAATCTCGGACCAACTCCAGCCCAGGAAATCGCTCCCACCGAAGCTACCAACACCAAGGTGAGTAATCACTTCAGCTAATCATTGTCTGTTGTCAGTAAAAATTAATTAAAGTGCGCTCGTCAATTAAGTAAAAATAAACCAATCCTTATAACAACACTTCGAGTTACATCACATCACACTTCCTAATTTGCAAACTCTTAAATTTTATAAATTGGAAAGCCTTTTTAGAAAACAAAATTATCAATAACTTAACGAATCAATCAATAGCAGTTAAGATAAATAACTGGTTAAACATAATTAAAATTATATTTTGAACCATTTCCATTTCGCAACTCTTCACGATCAGTCACCTTGTAAAAAACATTAGATTTTTAGCTGCTGCGTCCCAGCACTAATTGGGGTTCGAAAGCGACTAGTCATCCACAGTGTAATTAATTGTGGTTAAAGTTAATTAATTAATACTGTAATTAAACAATTTTTAATGTTTATCTGAAAAGGTCGGAGATTGCTAGAATATGTCTATTTTAATTAGTGTAATTACTGTAAATGATGATTAGCCTAGATGCAGATAACGCAACCGCTCCAAATTATTTATTTCAGAAGGAGGAAGTCGAGCAAGTGGCAGAACTGATGCCAAAGCTGGAAGAAAGCGAGGACGCCGCATCAGCCACCGACATTACTCCTAAGGTGCGGGGGGACCTTACTAAGGTCCCCCCGATAAGCGGTGATGGTGCTGGAGATCAACTACCACCAGAAACCTCTGGGTTATCTCCAGCTCCCGGACTTCCGATAGACCAGGAAGGGGAAGATGACGCTGGGGATCTAATTACAATCCAGGTTAAGGACCATCTAGGAGTCGTGCCTGGGGCAACTGAGGCTCAGGTCTTTGTATGTCGCCCAGATACTAACTTTGGAGTGTTCTTGAACGATGTCGCCAGCCGCTTTAGTCTCGAGCTTCCGGAGTTTGACATCATTTATCAGGATAAATTTTTTTCAGTACGTTTTTTTTCTTTGAATTAATTACTTCCCTATAATTGCTGTTGAGTAAGTAGCAATGCATTTAAATTATTTTACTGATTGCCGATTTCCATCGTCTTTTAGTATAACCTTGCTGGCTTCCCAGAGGACCACCATTTCTCCGCCTTGAATATTAAACCAGACCGAGAAAGAGTGTACAAAATGAGCTTAGAATTGACCCCCAAAAAACGGAAGAGTAAGGCCCCCGAATCCAGAGAACTGTCTCATCGGAATCTGACAGATGACTTGGATGTTGCGGTGGTAACGTCAGGTAAAAAAAAATAATTGTAGTTACCTAACTTGCTGATTCCATTCCATTCAATATCCATATATAGCCATAGTTTGCAATTAAGACATGGTTTACCTAATTGGATATCTAGTATCTTATCTATTTACCTTCCTATATAGGCTTATCGATCTTGAGCTGTGGGAGGGACTATGTTGGCTTGAAAAATCAAAGCATGACATGTTATCTTAATAGCTTCCTCCAGGTGTTATTTTTCACTCCGGAATTTCGGAACGTGGTCTATAATTTTTTACATGGGGAGACCCGGCCCAACCGGAAAAGTTTATGCGATCCCCTTCAAAAATTATTTCTTCTGCTTCAGGTATAATAATTTTTCTGGATACGGAAACCAAAATGTACTCTGTTGCGTATTTTACGTACGTGACGTTTTAGATGGAATTTTTCGTTAAAAAAACCATATCTTGACTTTTGACCTTTTTTTCAGTACTCCGTTAGAGATTCAATCGACACTGACGACCTAATAAAAACGTTTGGTTGGGCGGACCGTGAGCGGTTCGCACAACATGATGTAGAAGAATTATGTAACATTTTTATGGACAATCTAATAATTGAAATGAAAAATACGCCCATGGATGGCATCATTCAGGCTCTGTACTTTGGTAATTAATAGTCGAAATAGTCGAATTCGATAAGTTAATTGAAGGAGTATGAGCAATGAGTTTGTTACTGATCCTTCCTTATAATCGTCGAATAACAGGTACCCTTGATGATTATGTTAAGTGCTTGGAGTGCAACCGAGTGAGCCAAAGGACCGATGAGTTCCTAGTCATCCCTCTCCCCATCCGGAATTTTGGCAGTTTGTTAGCTAATCCAACCCTGGTAGGCTAATTTAAGCGTCGAATCGTGAAATAGCAATATGTAGTCAAATTCGTTGGGAGTGCTATAAAAATGTGAATATTATTGATTCATGTTTCGATTTTTGATCTCACAGGAATCAGCTTTAAATTCCTTTGTAGCTTACGAAGAGCTTGACGGGAATAACATGTATAACTGCAGTCAGTGTCACAAACCTTGTCCAGCACATAAAGGATTTAAGTTTAATCGGCTACCTTATATCTTGACGATACAGTTAAAACGCTTTGAGTACGACTTTATTAAAGACAGACGGTTAAAACTGAATGACAGGTAGGGGCACGTTTTTGTTTGGTTGTTACTGTGGTAGGTTAGGTATCCTCAGTAGTTTTTCCGTTGGAAGAGAAAAATATATTTTTCTAAATAATTTCCATTTAACAAAACTTTTTTTCTTATGTCATTTTCCAGGGTTGCCTACCCATTCATTCTAGATATGAATCCGTATATTGAGAATCCCGCGCCAGACCGAAGAGAGGCTTTAAAAATTGACTTTATCAGGCCAAAAAGCATGGACGGAGAAAGGGGACAATCTCATAGTCGGCCAACGATTCAAATGATTGATCCAGTAATTAACCTTTCCAATTACAATTACGATTTTGCCAATTATATATTTTTTTGCTTCAGGTTCAAAGAAATTGTAGTAATTGGAAGTTTATGATTGTATTAGGACGACGTTGAAAATGGTGAAGGGAGTGGCAACATTTCAGCAGGGGCGACAGGTGGGACTGACAAGCCAAGTATTGAAATCATGAAGGAGATGGTCAAGACCAAAGGACCAGAGATCTATCAATTATATGGGATTTTAGTACATCGGGGAGGAATCAACTCGGGGCATTATTATTCGTACATACTCGATTTTGAAAGGGAAAAGTGGTATAGATGCGATGATGCCGTGATAAGGCGGGTATGTTGAATAAAAATACTTTGTTCATTCTCGTTTCACATCATGCATCATGATATGATAATGAAAGCTTAACCATGTTGCAAGCTTGGATTGCGTCCTTTCCCGTCAAAACTAAATGTTGTTTTCCCTCGTATTCCTAGGCCTCCATCTCTGATATCGAAGGAGCCTACGGTGGAATATCGGACGAGAATCATGAGTTCACGTCAGCTTATATGTTGCTATACAGGAGATTCGATCCAGAGTTGAATTTGCTTCCGTATTATTTGAACGAAATGCCTCCCCATATGCAAGTAAGGAAATGCTTAGAATAAGTTGGGAACCGGTCGTATATTATGTAATTGTGTTAACATGAACTTTGAGGAACTGCATATTTTACTTTTTCATGAAAAGGAAATGTGGAAAATAACTGCGGAGTTGGACAAGCAGCTTCAAGCCGAAGAAGAACTCGCTAAAAACACCATCCGCATGAATTGCTTTATGAAGGATTTAGGAACTCAAGAGCTAATTGAGAAGATTTTGCAGATACCGAAAACGATGAGTGTTGCTGATGCGGCGGTTCTGATATCGCAGGTGTATATTCACCCACAAGATAATTTGTTTTAGAAGTTCATTTCAATTTTCATGAAATGTGAAAGTATGTAATGGCTTGTTCTATTCATTTGTAATTTTTTGAAATGAAGGAGTTCGCGGACATGATGTCCTTTCCAGACAACGGCTCATCTGACAAGCTGCGCCTTTGTCGGTTCGACAAGGATTTGTTAATTATTGAGAGCAGTTTTGACGGATGTGAAGAGGAGAACATTGTAGCTGCTTTGAAGAAACATCCCCCGCGAACCAAAAACGAAGGATTACTTCTGGAGAGGAGAAAGGCGGATGTGGCCTTCCAAAGTTATAGCGTTGATGGTATGATCAATTTAATTGTAATTGATTGTTTTTCCATTTACGGACCTTTGATGATAACACCAATTGATTTAATCTTAAAAATAAATTGAAATTATTTTTATTTGCCCAGACATCATTTTCAGAACGCATTTAGTAGACTGCAAGCAGCAAATAATCTTCCCTTCTCGAGAAGTCCATGCTCTGCCGACCGCCTCAGTCAATGACTTAAAGAAAATCATAATCACAGAGCTTGATCTGACCGTCAGTGAAGCCGAAGTTATTATCGTGACTCAGTACATGGGCCACTTCACCACTGTTATTGGGGATAAGCATCCGCTCACACTATTTAACTTCGAAAGGATTAATGACGTATGACGAGTTTAATGACAGAAAAACTTTCTTTTATAAAGTAATTCCCAGTTAAAAGGGGTAATTTAAAAAAGTGAGTTCTTACATTTAGATTTACACTCAACCCGGTTCTGAAGTTGACCTGACCGACAGAGTTCTATTGTTTGTGGAGCAGTATACAAAGGCAGAAATCATTTTGGTTTATGCTCAGGCTCCTCCCATCCCCACAGGTACCTCAATGCAGAAGTTGTTAGTTTACAATGTCAAAAATGTGGAGTTGTAAATATTTTTAACAATGATTGCATATTTCTCATTAAATTGAAGAGGATACGGTAGTGGGGGAAACAAGTCAACCGGAATTAGCCACTGATAAGAGTAAGCAAGAGACTATTTCCCAAGAACCAACACCGCCAGCATCTCAATCTGCTGAAACAAAAGGGGTTGAAGTTGAAGGTGAGTAGTTTTGCATAGGTAGTTTGATTTTCTTTGCCAAAATTCACAAACGTTTAAACTTCTTTTAAATCAACTCAAATTAAACATGGGATTGGTTCTAGTAGTGCTCGCAGATGGAGACAGCTCTTCGTCCACCATCGTTAACGGTGATTTAGCGAAGGAAGTAGAATTAGTGAACGAAAGTACGGAAAATTCAGAAGGGGGTCCGGAGGGAACATTAACTTCAACGAAAAAGGAATATTTTATTCAACTGGCTTGCGCAGGGACTGCATCGGATGAGAACTTAATGGGTATATCTTAATTAATTAGCTAATTGAATCGTTAAATGATTTTTTCTGTAATAATTTAATAAGCCAAAAATAATGTAAATCTTTTTATCGGAATAGGCTATACGTTACGGATCGACGGCCAAACTCCGCTGTACTCCTTAAGCAAGTATATGTCTGACATGATCTGCGTGCCTGAATCCAACTTCATTTTTTACAAAGCGGATAAAACGGAAACGGTTGAATTGCGTAGGATGACTGAACGGATAGTAAACTTGAAGCCCTTCGATCATCTTTATGTAAAGCTGGGTCATAGACTTCAAGACGGAGAGTATAGAATTCCTGTCTTCCTCCTTAATGTTAGCTGTACTCAGAAAGTAAGCAAATATTTTGCAAAGTGGTATAAAGAACATATTCATGAATGTCCCATTTTGGTTTGAGTGGTTCATATGTCAATTAAAAAATATTTTTCGTAATTCGTAGCCAATTCAGTATTTGACTGAAGTAGTATGTACACTCGGGATGACTGTTGGCGATGTCCGAACAACAATACTTAAAAAGTGCGAGGAGTACAACTGTGATTTTAAGGTGGATAGTTCCAGGTAAATTTTGAATCCCAAAACGCGAGAGCAAAAATAGTTAAATATGACTAAATTATTCTTGCCACGTTTCCGTATATTATGCAATAATGAGTGAACTCATGTTTTTACAAACCTCTACAGATTACGAGTTCGAAAAAAGCTAAGGACAAACCCTTCAAAAATCATGAGAGATCACATGAAATTACAAGATCTGTTTACCTCCTATTCCATCTCGACTGCCGAGTTGTACGCTCAGGTTGGATTTGGAAGCAAATTATTTTTTTTACTGAATGAGTGAAGTTATTTTTATTGAAGGAACTTAACGGAAAACCTTATCATGGGATAACTTTCAGATTGTGGATGATGGAAGCGGCGTGACAGAAAAGAATTACTCGATGATTTATCGGCATTGGCATCCCAGTACAGGAATATTGGATCCACCGGTCGAATTCTTAATTTTCCATGACTATTCTGCCGATCTCGAGGAGGTCATTTTGGCGAAGGTAAGCTCACTAACGTCTGCGTTTCCGACTTAGAAAAATACGATTTATGTGTTTGCATTTTTACAAATATTTTGGAATTGTTGCGCTTTGCAGCTTCGTGAATCCATCGGTTATGGAGAAGAGGTTGAAGTGGAAGCTGCCAAACCAGAGACATCTTTTCCGTATGAAATATGTCCGCGGCTTATTTCAGATCTTGCCTGGTTTGGACTAGAACCTTCGATGAAGAAATCGCTTTACGTGTATAGTGATGAATTGGCATTGTTTGTTAGGTAAAGTATTTTTATGAAGTTTATGTTAATAATTATAATTAGAGCGTATGCAAATATAATATATTATGCTCGTGATTAACTTAATTCTCTTTGATGTATAGGAACAAGAATGAAATACCAATGAATGTGGAGCTGTTGGAGCCATTTCGGCCGCGCTACGATCTAGAAGAGACTGGACTTCAAACTTCGGTTAAGGAATCGAGAAAGGAAACGGGATTGAAACTTAATTTAGGAGATACCCCTTCCTCAAAATAAACTATATTATGATATATTATGATTATATTTGGGTAAAATTTGAGTTCGGTAGGTGGACATTAATTTAAGTTTTCCATTCAATATGTTGATCTTTGTATATTATTGTTTTGGCATTAAATAATGCAATAAATGTTAAGGCAAAAAGCAATGTAATATTGAACGTTTCTCAGTTTTCATCCCATTACGATATTTTCTTTACGGATTTACTTTTATGATTACAGACTCGCTATGCTTCATTTATTTTGAGCTCAATCCATTCTCGAAACAAAAACCACCATATGAAAAGCTATATGCAATTTCGAATCATGTTTTTAACTTATCTAACTATTCTGGCCATTTACAATGGAACCGATGAGACAGATGCCGCAGAAAAAGCAACAATTGACGTCAATGAAGTCGTCAACCAAAACTTGGGTCAGTCGTTTTTTTTTTGGAGAACAAAGCAACAAAACAAAGGAGAGCACAAATCTTTGTACGGGTTTCCACAGTCAGAGCTGCACGCCTTGGCATTACCCTAATTTTTAGTAGGTAAATTTCCGGGAGTTTTCTTCACGCCAAATTTTAATTTTCTCGTAAATAATTATAATTGTCCCCAGCATCGACAATTATAATCAAATCAGATAAAAATGTATCTCTCTCATATTGCCCCCATTCTAATAATAATTACTGGGACTCAGTCCCCACGAGATTTCAAACATTTTCAACGCCTTCAGCTTTTGCTCCTTGACATATTACGAGTATTCCTTCCGAACCCCAAATATATTAGCGTGGCAGGCGTGACTTCAGCACGAGATGACTTCCAACCAGAATTTGGATTCCCCTTTCCTGACTTGCCAAGTCAACTTATCCTCTTATACTTAAACACGTCACAGTGGAGCCTTTATTCCATTCAGATAGTTATTTTGGATCGTGGAACACCAGAAACAAATGGGATATTTTTACTCCGGCGTCGCACTTCCGGTATAGATTTTCCCTTAGTACTGTCCACATGATTCCGCGTCCCTACCTACTTAATTTTGCATCCTCAAGGAACTGGTGGGAAGTGGTTACGCCGAATTTCATCTGGATTCTAAAGTCGTCTTTAAAACTCCATCCACTCTTCCTACCTTACGTAGGGACTCTTAAGAACCCTTATGGAATGCTACTTGACGTTTCAGGTCCATCCATATTCATGGAGGTGGTCGCTTTCTCAGAAATAAAATTCATTTGCATTCCATGTCATGCATTTGTCACTCTTCAAAGTGGAAGTTTTGATGAAGATGTCCTCCCAGTAGAAACCAGCTTATCATCATTTCATTATCATCCTTCCCTTCAAACACAATAAAATCTTTGGAGGACCAATGGAATTTTAAAATTAATCGTGATGTGGGCCAGTCAAACATCAACGCGTGGAGAGTAAATTCCTTCGGTGTTATGCCCTACATGGCGGAGATCCATTCCTACGTCTTCATCCTCATCTTGGATAAGAAACTGATGGACAATAGCTTGAACGATATTTTAAAACCTTTTCAATGGTGGAATTGGCTTGCCATTTCCATCGCTGGTTTCGAAGTTTCAGCAATCCTCACATGGGGAAAGGAAGATAAGCAGAAACATAGTGCTTCCTCTTGTGGATCAGCCTGCTCCAGAGATATTAAGATATTAAGTCTACGCGTGAGATTCAAATGGAAACTGATATTAATGTTGTGGAGTCTCTTCTGGTTCGTCATTTCTCAAGCTTATAAAGGCCCCCCTGTTCTCCACCGTATCAGTGATGACTCCACCGGAAGTTCCAGAAAGTTTGGAGACCCTCGTGGAAAGCTACTCCAATATCGGTACAACAGTGTCGTTTATAGTCATGAGTAAATCACATTCGACACTGAGGAACATCTTGACGGACATATTTGTGTCAGAGGAAAATGCAAAGGAATACTTTAAGAAGTTAAACGCTTCCTTGATTTGGTACACGAATGACTTGTGGGATCTCGCAGGGAATATTGGCATATAGGTACTTCAGGGCCGAACTTGGTTCCAAAGATGGTTCAGCGGTTGGTATTCCACCCCGCCTTGCCTTGCTGGACCCCATAACCTCCGTTAAGGAGTTAAAGGGCTATCTCTGGGAATTTCCGGAGACCAAATGGATATCGGAACCAGTTCTGGATTCCATTATTGTTTCAAGGACATTTTGGACCGGGTATTATGACTGGTTTTCCCCATTTTTTGAACGGAGTCTGGCTCAAATTTACGAGTCTGGGATTCAGAGCGTGTGGCGCGAGTACGTTGATGGAAAGCATGTAAGAGTAAAAATGAATTGTATACGGCGACAGAAGATGATGAGGTCATTGAGTGCTATTGGGGACGACGGGGACGAGTTTTACATTTCCAAAACTGTTTGTGGTAAACGCTGGTTTATCGTCGGTATCGCTCTGTGTAAAAGTATAGTGACGGAGGCGGGGGTCGCACCCCACATCTCCCACTGACCGGGCGGACGCACTAACCACTTGTGCTACTCCGTCATACGTAATACACAGAGGATATTTACTTGGTACTTGTCTAGCAAGTACCCCACGACACACTGTTTTCATCAAAATATTACACAATTTTTTAATTTGTGTTGGAGTCACCGCATTTGTATTCCTGGCTGAAGTGCTTATTCATTACAAAATGTCCCAGCCTAACTCATTCCTTTAAGGACCATGGAAGTTCTTTCGCTCAACATTGAGTGAAAACCGGATGAGATGGCCAAAATGTTGGATTCTCATCCGTTTCATACGTTGGCTCCAAGAATTTGGAGACAAATTGGGGAGTTAACTTTATGTGGATTAAAACATTCCGGGAGCAAATTATTGGTCGAGAGTAAAAGACATAATGCAGCCCATATTATATTGTTTTGTTTGAGTTTAAATGCGGGGCATTCTCATATTTTTTTCACTTGGCGACATTCACTTATACATACATCTCAATTGCTCTGACTCAACATCATCCCCATCACCACCTTTCTGCGTATTACGGACAATCAGAGTCTGCCATTTAGTTATGTAATGGTTTTGAAGTCCATTTAGGTACTTCGGTCCCATCCCATTGGAATAGCCGGAGGGAGTGATGATACATAAATATATTTATTATGACGTTGGGAACGGAGTCAAGTGGAAGTGACTAATGGAAATAGAATGTACGCCAAGTCATTTAAGTGCTTTTAGTTATGCTGGTGATGATGTCGATCTAAATGTCATTGCCAATTCCTTGCAGAAACTGTATAATGGCTAGAGCCATATAAGCTCAACTCAACTCAAGTCCTTCTCATTATTATCCAAAAATATTGACAGCAATTTTTTATTATTATCACCAACCCGTTCACCTCCGATACCATCTCAGATATGTCATCCTATCTTATATTCATATTAATCATAATCCAAAATCCAAATTATGCTGCAAAAATTAATTGAAAAAAATGTCATTCCCAACGAGAGATAAAAAACATGTCACCTCTCCTAATACATGCCTTTCCATAAGCAGGACATGACATGAGCAATACTTGTCTCTCGAGAAGGAAATGAACGCATCTGTCAATATTGGCTTTGCTAATTGCTAATTAGAAGGGGGATATAGGTATACGAATACGAACAAGATAGAGAAATTTATCCTTGGCTTTTTGACTCATCCATCCATCCATCCGCATCCATATCCATCCATTACTCTTATCATATCATAATCAGATTTAATCGGCATCTTTTTTAAACCTATTCCATAATACGCGGAATAGATGGACGCTGCTGTTGACTTACGCAAAAATTAAATTAGGTAATAATATGAGTGTGGCATTCAGCGTTCAGCGTCATGGGGCCGGCACTCACAATCAGTCACATTTAATATAGCTATATCAGTCGTTTAAATGAATTGGCGATAGATGTGGACTGTTCAGTTTTTTGTCACATATTTTGTATCTTATCGAAGGTTGATATGACTATCAATATTTGCCATACGGCAGAGAAGTTATCATGAATTTTCTTCTCTCGATATATAATTCACATAGAATCCGACTCATTTCATTTTGGTTTCCCACAGCGCCCAGCAACACCTTTCATGTGTGCGAATTTTTTAAAAATTAATATTTGATTTGCCATTACGAACGGCTTGGAAATTAGTGATTAGGGAATCATGGAACTTTTTGGACTATATCTGCTTCCCCTCGCGGTCTTCATTCTCTTCCCCCTCGTGTTTGCGGCTTCGTAAGTGAAATTTTAAATGGAATTAAAATCCAAACTAATTTTAATAGTTTTTTAACCTTGATTTTTTGTTTTAATATTGAAGGTACTTGACAGCAGTGAAACATGAACATATTAATCCGTTTTTCGCATATATTTCCGACACAGGAACGATGGCGCCGGAAATGTGCATATTTGGATTGGGGCTGAGCCTCGCAATGGTTTTTAGTACGTCCATGAAAAATATATTCCAACAAAATCGAAGTTCAGTTAGCCCATTTTTATGAAGCTAATAATTTTTTGGGTGATCAATTATGTTTTTACAGTTGGGGCGGTGGCCTACGTAAGATATAAGCAGGTTGGGGAGTACCTCCGTACCAAAGCCGGAAGCGATGGACAAACCATTACAAAATTCATTAACAAGGTCGGCCTCTTCTTTGGCCTCCTTGCGGCATTAGGGACCACAATAGTTGGAGCCTTCCAGGAAACATCAGTTCTTAGTATGCACGTGGTCGGGGCCTTCAGTGCCTTTGGAGGTGGTTCCATCTTTCTTATACTTCAAGGAATCCTCACACTTCGAATGGCGCCCGTCGTCGGCTCCAAGACGTTGGGCTGGTTGAGAATATTTTTGGGGGTCAGTTGCCTGGTTCTCTTCTTCGTCTGCATTTCCACGGGGATTGCGTCATTCAAACACTTTGTGGGGAATGACGCCCTTCGATGGGAAGCCCACGAAGGGGGCTGGACGTTGAGAGGTTTGAGATGATAATAATTTCAATTTTAAAAATGTACATGGGCAGTGATTTTGGAATGGGAACACAGCAAAACTAACGGTTTTTAATTTTAAATATTTCCAGTTATCTCAACCGTTTCTGAGTGGACAATGGCCGGGCTATTTGATATATATTTCTTAACATTCGTGATGGAGTTCAGGCGGATATCATTCGTCCCACCACAGGTTAAATTAAATAATTATGTTTGATATCAACTGTACCGGTGTAGCTGTAGCTGTTGGGGCTGGGGCCTGGGGGCTAATAGTAATATTTTTCTATCTGGCGCCATGCGAAGTCCTGCTAAAATATTGACATGATACTTTTGAATCCTTCTCAGAGCTTATCTTTTCTCAGTTAACCGTCTATCATTTTTTTAAAAGAAATCTATAAATTTAAAGATGATGAGTTTATTTAACGTAAATGTAAATATTAATATTTCATATAAATTTATGTTGTGATCTCTAGTCATCCTTTAAGTTAAAAAAATAAATAATACGCATATTACATTAAATTATAACTCTGCTTAACTTTGCATGGTTCTTTCTTTGGTTTTTCTTCTTTCCAACAATGCTTATATTTTCTGCAATCTACAATTATCTGGAAAAAATTTGCACTTTGTTTCCAACTCCGATAAGCAACTCTACTCCATCCTTCTTTGATAAGACAAACGAAACTGGGAAGGGGAACCCAAATGCTAAACATATTTCCATGCTTTGCTGAAGCAGAATTTGCAATAATCAATATCAGCAACAAATTATGTCGTGGGAATGTGTAATGGACTTATCGTTTAGTAGGCCGTACATGATCACGATAACTGATAAGATAAGCTTATATGAACAAGCTACAATTAGGTATGCCCTATGTAATGCGCTTGTCTTATTTGTCAAATTTCAAATGGTATCAGTTATCGTGTTCGCATTCACTATGAAGACCTTTTAAATAATTAAGTGATTTCACATTCACACCCGCTCTCATTTTAGTTCAAGCTGATGGAGGTGAGCACAATCAAAGGAAGGGGAAATAATGGATCGGAAGTCGTCGTCCATTATCCGGTGAATAATGGGACCAGTGCTCGGGACCAATATAATTAGCACTGATGACTTTTAGTAGTTTGATTAATGATTGATTAGTGATATTTTACTAGTTTTACAGCCTTTTTTATAACAAGAATAGTGAGATTAAAGCGATACTATTTATTAGCTACTTCAATATATTATTCATCCATATTTTGAAGTATGTACCTGATTTATATGGAATACAATAAATGTAGCGATTTTAAGTAAATGATCACGGCAATGATTTATAAATTTATAATTTAATACGGCAAATCGTATTTTGAACGACCAACATTAAAATTCTAATTCAAAAATTAGAAGCATATTTAGGCTAATGGTAAAGTTATAAGTATAAAGGTACCTTATAAAGGTATAAGTTGGTTGTTGGACAAGCTTCCATATCATATTTCGTAATAAATTGACGAAACCTAATTAAAAGTTAATTATATAGCGTAAGCGGAGAGTTGGGGTTGATTGAGACGATTGTAGTTCCCTATTCCATTTTAAAGCTCACATTATTCAGCCGTCTATTGTCCATTTAATCCGAAATCACTTCCGGATTCCTGCCCAATGAAAAGTTGTTCATTCCGTGTCTACTTCATGTGCAAATCCTTACGTAAGTTTATAACTTCCAAGTATGTCAAGATAGTTAAATGGAATGTTTGGCTACGAAAGGGGAAATTGTTGTTACGACTGGGAAGTAAATCGTCAAGACTTTCTGCAAAGCAGGAAATTATCCTGCTTCTGGTTCCGGTGTCCAACATACATGCCTACGTAAATTATATTTTTGGTGACATGTTGTCGTATTACTGGCACTGTTTTAAAGTAGGATTGCCACAAGATGAGGACCGAATGATTTCTCTAAAAAATTTGTGTGTATTTGGGAACTTCATTAATTGAAGGGATTAATTAATAGGAAGAGTCCGGTGTAGCTGACTCCCTGGAACTTCCGTGAGGTGACCTCAAGCAAGTGTCTGGGCGAATGCTTCAGAATGAGCCTATCTCCAACACACCCCTCCCATCTCTTAATCCAACTTTTGCAGGGAAAATGTGATAAATTTTTATTTTTGAACCTTTCACCCTCATGTCATGTCAGAATGCAATCTGCAATGCTCATCCACTGCAACAACATTTTTTCAACTTTGCAGGAGCTCCCAGCTACTAAAATCGATGGAATATTCCTGATGGACGTCATTCCACTGGAAAAATATTTGCTCGGAGAATATCTGTACAGCAGGGCTATAATAGCTAAATTGCTCAAATTTAGCGTAGATGCATTTGCGGAGAAAAAAATCATGGGCTTCCGAACCTGAGCATTGCAATATTTGAACAATGTGGATATAATTAGTAAATTAGCAATGCACATTTCAGCCGTGTAAAATTTTTTGCCAACTTGCTTTTATTTATGAGGCGCTAAATAGCTCATAAAAATCAAGTTCCGTCTGCAAACACAAAACACAACCTGACTTCCAAACTGCCTCTTATCACCTACTGTTTGACGGCACATTAAAATTACTCAAAGCTATAAAAAATAAAAATACACGTCTCGCGACGGAAAATATTTGTCGTGTGACTTGTAATGCATTTTTTTTATTTGGCCTTCCTCTTCCTGACATACTTAATTTGCTATCCATATTTACAATAACTTTCAAAACTATAATTGACAAGGTACATAATTACATAATCAGGGAAAATATCACTTTTAAGTTCATCCCTACAAAAAAAACCTTGGACAATTTCAAAATTAACAACATTAGAAAAGTCGGAAGAATCATTCCAGCCCAAACAATAACAGAATGAATGAACACGGATGAGTTATTGTCTGGTAAGTGGAGACCTTCCTCTTTTTCTGTGTAGTCCTGGAAATTTAAAGCAATGAAAAGGTTAATTGAGCTAAACTTGGCTTTTTATTCGCTTAATTTCCATTATTCCCATTTCCTATTTTGGCAAATCATGTTGAAAGTAGTCAATTTCATTGGAAGTTTTTAAGTTTATTAAATGTAAACTGACGCAATGGAAGACTTGTTGGCTATGAGGATCTATATATTCGGAGGACACTTTGGCGGGGAAGTCTACTATTCTGGTGTGTTCTTCTGTTGAAGGTCCCATCAATAACTGTGCAGACAATTCGATTCCCTCGTCTAACGTTACTTTATACGAAAAAGGATTCTTCTGCAATCCACGATGCCTGTGGTTGATGAAAGCTGTTGGTGTGGAATTTAAGTCCAAAATTATTGATAGGACTCGACCAGAAACTGTAGAGTAAATGGGAGAATATTGTCAACAAAGTTTTCAAACGGATTCCTGCTCCAATTATGGAATGTGTAGGTTTCTACTTTGACGTGGCTTGCGGCCTCGTCTTGTTTTTTTTTAAATATTTTACGTAGGGGGAAATACCTTAATAACTTTCATCGACTTTTGTTTCCAATCAAAAGGAAAATTTCTTGCCATTGTGTTAAAGTCGTCAAATGGCATTGAATAAATCCGTTGAATTTTAAATTTCACACTTGTTATATATATCATGTCATATTATTATGTACAGTGGAACTTCCGATTAGTCATACCCCAAGGGGGACAGTTTTTCTATGGCTAATTGGAGGTTTTCTTAATGAGAGGTCCCCCGAATAAGCACAATATTGACTAATTAGTGATTATTCTCAAATCAAATGCAAACTTTTACTGCTTTAACATTAATGTATGTACATTAAAAATAATAATGCATGTAACTTAAAGGGGAGCTTAATTGTATAATTTTTGAAATTGAAATTATATTATTGAAATAACTTTGCTATACAACAGAGATAATGGAATACAAAAGTTTCAGTTTGTTTTCTTAAAAAATGAATGAATTTTTGGTTGGCCTAATTTTGCCAAATGAGATTTTACAAACAATAGCTAAAGATTATTTTACAATGGAATTTTACAGAAATTCGTAATCCGATTAGGATAAACTTCACAGAAAGCAGACATGCATACTTTACATCCGCATAATATGTACGTGACAAGATGGAAGTCTGTTTTGGCTGCAATCCAATTGTTTCAAAGTACCCAAAGTAATAAGCAATGAATGAAAAGGGAAAATGTATTCCAATTGTAGTAAACCTAGACAAATATTCTTCTCTTTTTCATGTTCATTTTGACTATTCAGGGGGTAAAAGATAGTCAAGGGAAGAAAAAATTGCATGGCAAATGGGAGTTTTTGACTAATGAGAGTTTTCTTAATGAGAAGTTTATTTACATGCAAAACCTCACGGGGGGAATTCAGATTGTTCCAGATGGGAAGTTTTTCCTAATGGGAGAGTGGCTAATGGGCGACTCCACTGTATTTTGATTTGAAAGCTATCTACTCAATCCTTGGCTCTTCTTTAGCTACTCGCGAGAAAAGCATTTTAGGTAATTTTCTAAAAATAAATTGATCATAATTAATAGAATAACGTAGCTGAAACCAAAACTACTGGATAATAGATAATTGGAGTGATACTAGCCATTTTACAAAAATTAATTTTTTTAAATTCCCAAAAAATCAATTATTAATACTTTAGGCAGTGATTTTTCAGTGACTATAACACTTACAGAAATTAAACATAGCTTGGTAAACTCACCAGTAAAAATGCTTTATTTTGATACCCCACTCAATATACCTTGTCATTTAAAAAAATTAATGACCTTGACCTTTGACCCCCTTCCAGTGATCGGATTCCCTCCAAAAGCAATACCGTTCTTCCAATTAACCATATATACCTACATACAAAATTTGAACGAAATTGGTCAACGCGTTCAAAAGTTATCGTGCCTACGGACAGACAGACAGACAGACAGACAGACGGATATCGCCACTAATCGCTATACTAGCTTTCAGCTACGTAATAAAAATCATCGTTGGTAGGGTTCATACTCCCCGGAATGACTGATTTTAAACTAATCAATTTTATACAGTCGCCTCGAGCTACCAACAAACTTTCGTGATCCCTTTCATATTTCAGTGAAGAAAATGAAGGTCCCATTCTACGGAAAAAGGTAAGCTGGGATTATATTGAGAACCCTTTTTACCATTGCTGAAAGCTCCTGTTATTAAAATTCGGCAAGGGCAAAATTATATTAAAAGGCATAAATAATTTACCACTATTTGCTTTTTCGTAGGTTAGAG
This sequence comes from Lepidocyrtus lignorum, assembly GCA_034696835.1. NCBI lineage: Eukaryota > Metazoa > Arthropoda > Collembola > Entomobryomorpha > Entomobryidae > Lepidocyrtus > Lepidocyrtus lignorum. Next base: position 42,749 of record JAQGAG010000007.1, read on the forward strand.
ATTTGGATTGTACAATTGTCATGGGCTGTCGTGTTGTCCGTTGCATAGAAAAAAGTTTTATAATTTAATCCAAATCTTATCCATCCTGACCTGAAGCTTCCATTTCCATTGACCCATTTTATTTATAGGCATTCGTGTGGACTGGCGGCGGGGCGAATACCCATCTGTATTTAAAATGAAAGCCTTAATTTTACAAGACACAGTTGGAAGGGAATTTAGTTCTAAGAAAAAGGGAACTATCAATTTTCGTCAAATTGTCATTCAGCCGCCAAGGACAATGGTTATGAGGCTATAAATAAAGTTTAGGCTTCAAAAATATTCTCAATGTCCACTTCCACTTCAGGTCACTGCTTTCTGATTGAAGTTTCAAATACTATATTACTCCTGCTCCTGCGACGAAATGCCGGATCGCTAATATATAATTATTTGTAGTTGTTTCAATAAATGACATTAACAAAAGTTGAAATGGCTGCTGGTTGATTACATTCTGTGAGAACGGGAGCATTTGAAAGCGCTTCGGTTTACGTGCATCATTACAAAGTTTACCAACGTCAAGATTTGTGCTTTTCGGAAACTGAACCAACTGAATTCCAGTAGGAGGCCTGTGCTCGCCACGATCAGCCCTATCAATAATATTTTCATCCTGTAATCCAACTATGGCGAGGAAAAGATTGTAATTTTTAAAAATTGATTTGAACCTTTCATCAGATTTTTAGCTTTGATTTTGATGCTCATCCATTTCAGCAACATTTTCCAGTTAATTCTTTCCGAACTTTCAATTTGATCAGTGTCGCTTTGCCCGACTGGGCTATCCAATAGATCGGAGGACACAATCCATATTATGTTGAATGTTGGGGTGAAACCGGGCAATATCCTTTAAAAATCCTCATGTTCGTAGCCGGCTTCTCTTTGGATGCTTCCATAATACCAAACTTCGAAGAATGTGTCAATTTGTGGGGTAACGAGAGGAAAAGACTTGCGAAGGTTGACAACTGCCTTGTCATCACAACGCTCGGAGATTTCAGGAGGAAACAACTTAAAATGAATTTGGCAGTTACATATGGCTTGGAGCGCAACGAATGTCTGGAAAAGTCTAATTAAGCGCATTTACTAGGAAACCAGACGTCATTCAATCCATCCGTGGAGTTGGAAGAGAAACAAGTAGACAGGATTTTTTCGGGTGGTGAGGTTTTAAGTTGGGAGGTTTCCAAAATCCAGGAAAGATACCAACGGTTAGAGCTACTGTTGAATTCGCTTTCCCTCTTGTGGATTACGACAGAAACTGGTTTCCGAATAATCACTGGACGAGCAACTCCTGGACGAGACAAGAGCCCTTTTGAAGTAGCTCCCAGCTACTAAAATCGATTGAATAATCCTGACGATGGAACCCATTCCAACGAAAAAATATTTGGTCGGAGTATTTCTTCAGAGCAGGACTAGAAATTTGACGTAGTATTTAAATTTAGCATCGATGCATTCCCAGGAAAAAAATATATTGGCTTGTGAAGTCGGGCATGGCAGCATTGGAAAAATGTCCATATATGTAATTAGTAAATTGGTTATAAACATTTCATCAATGGGAAACTTTCTCAACTTGTTCATTCCCGAATTTCAGCTAATTCAATCGACGTTTAATTTTTTTTGAATTTATTATGCTAGACATTACAAAAAAGGATAGTTTGGATAGGATTGTCTGGTAAGTGTAGACCTTCCTGTTTTTCCGTAGGTGTAGCCCTGGAAATTTGAAGCAATAAAAAGGCTTATTCTCAAATCCAATTTTAGCAAATGTTGACTATATTTAGTTGAGATTTTTAAAAGTTTCACTATGGTTCATCCTTGCTACAGTAAAATGAACACACATTACCTAGGAGCAATTACTTCTCAAGGCAAATGGATGCCTTAGTTATGCAGGGAGCTGGCGTGACTTGAGATGGACTTCTCAATCAATCGGAAGCTGTTGTTACAACGTTGAAACTGCAGCTCAAGCGCTTGGTGAAGCCTTATGGTCACTGAAGTCAGGCGATGGGGATGAAAATTTGGCATATTTTCTTATGACACCATAATCAAAATCACTATTTACAAAGATGTCTTTGAACGTCCTGTATCAAAACAGGACTAAAAATATGATGGCGACATTAGCTTGTGGAAAAATTACCTACTAGTAACTAATGCTAAAACTATTTTTGAGAAGGTAAATGCGATGCACAGATTGAAAAATAATGATTCCGAAAGTCACAAAATTTGGATTTGTCACAGAGACGATTTATTTATTTATTTTAATTCATCTATTTTAACTAGTTTTAAGGGGGTAATCAAGGCAGAAATTAATTTTGGTTTAGCTTTAACTTCAACGGAAAACAATTACTCGTTTTTGGAGGGTAGTAAAAATTAATTGTACAATAACTTATTGGAGCTCGTGGCGTGTTCGAAATACGCAAATAATTAACTTCGAATGACATTCTTTCAAATAATTCATTTGCTTCAGATTATTTTTTAGGAGGACAATATTACTTTCAAATTGTTGCAAAAAGTATCAAATACTTAAATCTTAGCCCAAAAATCCATTGTCCCTCTATCAATATTTGACACGGACATATCTTCTGCTAGCACTACGTGCGTCATAGGGTTGATTAGGTATGTTGCATGTCCCCCTGAGCAATATAAAGTGGCGAACCGAACGCCTTGGTCCAATAGAAACGTCAACGGTTTCATGTAAAATCATCAAAATGTGATGTTTCCAATTTAAATGCTTTCGCAAAAAATGTACGAACTTTTGCTGAAAACTGAAACAATTTGGGTTAGTTCTAAAATTTATAGATTAGGTAGTTACCAAAATAATAGCTTTCGAAATCAAAACAGGGGGAATGACTTGTGACCAAGCAGTTCAACTGGGCAAAAATTTAAGTTCCCGAAAACTTGAGCAAAAGTCAATTAGACAACAGGCTACTCCTAAAAGTGAAGAGTTGGATAGGGATTGGGTCTGTGATACTGGATCGCAGAAAGATCGGATGTGGCACGTGGCAATTTCGTGTTAATGTCGTTGCTTTACTTTCAAAATGTCACATGGGAAAAACCTCAACTGGAAATAGATAATGAGCTTAATTGTCGAAAAAAGCCATGAACTTATTTGGTTCTGCTTCGGGTACCTGGCGGAGTGAGAATACATATTGAATATGCATAACCCTGCATGAAAAAAAAATCGAAATTTCAGAAACCTTCGAGTTCTCCAAAGGAAGATAACAAATTAATCACTGATCCTTCAAATCTAAATTCAAGTGACAATGTTTCCCTTGCCACTGCTTTATTTTTTCAGTTTTGTCTTCAACAAACTCGATCCAACATTAGATAAGGGGCTCACTATTACTTGATAAGAAGCTAATTTGTATCAGCCTCGGGCACCTGCGAGTTCGAATATCCGGCGATTGAGCATTTTCTACGAAGCTACAATTTACATGCATTTACATGCAGCCATGGATTTCCTTGGAGAAAGTAGGGACTTTGGTATGATTCCCCAAAATCTCCTTTCCTTCAGGAGGATATATCACGTGTTTGGACGTTTCAACTTGAGTATTTCATTCCTCCTCCTCATTTATCATGCAAAATTTATGACAAGAAAAATATTCCTCTCGACTCGACATCCATCTTCAAAATACGCCTCTCCAATTCCCAGTGGTCATTTAAGTCCTAAGTTGGAAGTTGGAACGCTTAAGTAAGTTTAGGTTGATAAGCAATTTTTATGAAATGAAACTTAAGATGATCAACTAACTTATTTTCAATCTGAATAAATCAAAAGGGAATAAAAGCGACCTATAATGTAGAAAAGTTAAATTTAACTTATGGCTCAAGGATCGAGGACTCAATTTTCCAGGTCGTGACGTTTTATGGATTCTAAAAAAAATATTGAACAGTCACATTCAATTTTTAACGATAAGCACAAAAACGTTTGCTTCTTGAATGCACTCATTCAACAAGTCTATTGGATTTTGAATGTGATTTATTTTCCCATTTATCAAACGCATTAAATGTCTCGAATATAAGTTAACTTCAGCTTTAATGTGCCTTCAACTGATTGAGGACGAGGGTATAAAAGGAAGTTTCCGTCGATAAGCCAACTCATTGTACAGGTTGCTCCCGGTGAGTGTAGAGCATCCTGAGGTCTCCGTGATCTAAAATTCGTCAATCACTTGGCACTCTTGGCAGTCTGCCACATTTATTACGACCAATTTTTTTCTTGGGGCATTTTGACACACTGTCAATTTTTTTGCCGAGGCTTTGCTAAAATAGCTGTGATTTTTGCTATTACTAAAATTCTTGAAATACTTAACTGGTAAGTGAAATTTTAACTTACTTAGTTTCCGAGGAGTTCCAAGTTCAACTGAAAACCTAATTTTTCCCCGATCTAATATTTTCAAAGATATCAACTGACTTGTTTTATTTTACTAAATTTCAGGCTCCACCAGACTGTTTGGTGCCACAACTGCTAGCGCAAGCTTACTCTGAAGCTCAAGGTCGACTTCTTTCCCTGAAAGGGCCGAACTTTGGAAGAGTCCCGGTGCAGAGCTTGCGGCCACCGGCGAAAGTAAATAAAATGGGTGACAACGGCGAAAGCCATCGATATTACTCTGTGAGTCTAAAAATTACTTTTTTCCTTTTTTAAAGCTTTGTCATTCCGGGGAACAAAATTCTTCAGTTATTTATTTAATTTTTTTATGCTCTTTCAGGCTCCTTGGGAATTGGCATATTCCCAGTCCCACTACTTCCCAGCCTGGTCAACTGCCACCGAACACGCAAACATCGGTCTGCAGCCGCTCTACACGGTGGATTCGACTCAGAGCTTCCACCCACTTACTTTGGAAGCCATCCCACTTACGGGAATGTTGGCAGGACCAGGCTCATCTTCCTATGACTATGCCAATTACACTTGGAATAACGCAGTTGCCCCAGAACCGAGTGCAGGGGGACCACCACAACCCGTTGCTAGGGCTTGGCAGCCAACACCGAACGAATCAGCTCGGATTACACCCTATCAAGTACTGAGTTACTTGGCGCCACCCATTTCTCGACATCAACCTTTGGCTCGCTCAACGCCACCGCAGAATTTTGACTTGACTCCCGGCCCAGTTTCGATGGGATTCGTTCTACGTCCCGTTTATTCTGGATATGGGCCCAACTTCTTGTCGTCGACAGTTGGAGCTGGCTCCTTCCAACATCCACAATCTGACCCTGCTACTCCCTCCAACTTCCAGTACCGGTCTAGTGGAAGCTTGCCACAGGTGCATAAACCCAAATCAGGAGGGAAACTAACCAAAGGGGGTTGGAATCAACCAAAGTGGAACGTCAAGTCGGAGCCCGCCTTCCCTCTTGGGAAACATGAAGGAGGCCAATCAACGTTGAAGTATTGCAGGTTCTGCATGAACAATGGGGAGCCGTTGAATATCTGCTATAGCCACACCATTTTTGATGACCAGGGCAAAGTATCCTGCCCAGAGTTGCGGAGACGAGTCTGCAGACACTGTAGAGCCACTGGGGACAAAGCTCATACTCCTAAATATTGTCCTTTACGAGGACATCTGGGGGAAAGGCCTGCGGTGATGAGGGTCAAAGAGCAAGCCATTCCTCAAAATTCCGCTGGTCTAGTAGAGGTTCCACCAAAAGACATAGTCACGGAGGCTGTGGACGCTGTCAGCTTGCTACCGGAAGAAGTAATTAAATTCTATTTTCTAATTTAAAATTAACAGAACTCGAGAAAATTCTGCTTAATCAAATCATATCTCAAACTGCTAATCATACTTGTATTTAAATATTTTTGCAGATGTGGCGAGTTGTTCTGGGAGAGTTGTCGGACCCCAAAGACCTGTGGAACTGCACCAACTCCTGCAGCCTCTTTGAAGACATTCTCCACTCTTGGAAAACCGGATGGATGTTTAAACAAGCCCTTCCCCATCTCTATAGACACCTCCCGTCTCACAAGCTTCTGGAATCCCGGCAAGTCTGCAAAAGTTGGAATGCCGAGCTGACCAACTTCCTCGAAGAGCATCCATCCATCCGCCCTTACGAAGGTGACAGCGATCCCAGACGAATGGACCTGGTCAATCCATTGAAAGAAAAGGAGCTCGGCGGAAGGAACGTCATTTCCTTCAACGCAAACGATGACCTCTCATATCTCTACTCCCCAACCCTCCAGGGGATGACAAGGAATGGCTTCAATCCATTCCCCGGGCGACACCTCATCTTCCTAATTGAGGACTACAAAGTAGTTTCGAAAGAATCCTCCTCCAGCCCTAAGCCAGACTGTTGGGACAAGCTGTACCAATTCCTGGCCACTTTTGGACCAGAAATCTGGTACCTGGACTTAGAATTCGCGCTTTCGAATTGGGATGAAGACGAATTTCCTCCCCCCATTTCCCCTAAAATCATTCAAAAAATCGTCACTTTTTTTACCACCGACCTCCCCAAATATGCTTCAAACCTACGGACACTGAATATTCACGCCGCCCACGATTTCCGCAACGAGCCAGACTTCCCCATAAATCCCGAGTCAGTTTCATTATACCCCAACCTAGAAACCTTCACGTTTGAGGGGTGTGCCAATCAAGGGTTCGACTCAATCGTTGACGTATTGATGGAGCGACATCGACCCCAACTCCGGAACTTGGGGTTTTGGGACATGAACCTGAATTTGAATGCATTCCGCTTCAAGCGTAATCTTTGGCCAAGTCTCGTCGAGCTTTCCACATTTTCCCACGATTTCGGGAATTTTGTCCCTCTTGAAAGCTTCTGCAATAGTGTTCCTCAACTGACGCGGATACCACGCCGGGTGTCCCCCCTCAACCTCATATAAAACCTACTTTATCTGGGGTGTTTTTGCTCGTTATTTTTTATTCTGAAGTCCGTTTTTTGTCAAAATGATGTAGAAGTCCGCAAATTGCAATTGTTTGCGGATATAGTCAATGGAAGCCCATTTAAAATCCTATCTACGTGGTAATACGTTTCTCAAACTGAAAAATGGACTTCAGAATCGAATTCTGCGTAAAAAATTAGGTAAGAAAAAGTCTTGAAATCTGAAGTTCATTTGATTTTTGAAATCGTTTATGCTGCTGGTAATAGGACATCCATCGTGCTGTCATTTGGGCCAGTATGGGCTTCTATCTGTTTGTTAAAGGTGTAACATGCCGTGAATGTTTTTTTAATTGAAATAAACTTCAGATGTCTAATAGTCTTTCTTACATAATTTTTTATGCAGAATTCGATTCTGAAGTCCATTTTTCAGTTTGAGAAACGTGTTACCAACTAGGTGGGATTTTAAGTGGGCTTCGAATGATTATATCTGCAAAAAATTGCGATTTGCGGACTTCTACATCATTTTGACAAAAAACGGACTTCAGAATAAAAAATAACGAGCAAAAACACCCCAGATAAAGTAGGTTTTATATGAGGTTGAGGGGGGACACGCGGCGTGGTATCCGCGTGAGAAAACTCAGTTTAACTTTTAAATATTATGCAGAAATTTACTCCATGGTGAGCCTGATTAATGCGACTTCCGTCCGTTGTCGGCTGAGCACGCTGAGATTAATAGACTTTTATAACTTTTCGGAGATTTTACTCGGAAAGGATCCGAAGATCGTTGCTCACGAAAATCTGACAACGCTTGAGATAGTGGATCCCTGGGAAACTGAACATCCTCTGTATCCCGAGGGACCTCAGAAGATTTTGCCATATGACCTGTTATTTCGCTACTTCCCGAACGTGAAAAATGTTCAAGTGGTCCGGAGGAGGACAAGGCCGTGGACGTTAGGATCTTTCAGGAAAGAGATAGATTTGATGGGAATGGAGAAGTGTAGGGAGCTGGGGGAGGGATTCCAAAGTGAGGAGGAGGTGGTGGAGGTGAACAAGTACATTTTGGAGGGGAACATGTACAAATCTAATATTTGGGAGAAGTTGCCCCGATTAGAGGTGTTTAGTTTCCAGTGGGATGTGTATACACGGGATGGCTACGTAAAGTACTCAAAGAGAGGGGGAGGTCAGGGGGGAAACTGTGATGGCCCTGGGGAGAATTGTCAAAAGGAGGGGTGAACTTCCACCCTTCTGGAAAAAATTATGGGTGAGGCTATTACGGACAATTGTGTAATATAGATAAGACGTTCAGTGAAACGTTCGTTATCACTTGTTCCGTAGGAAGATTTTCATTTTCTGATTGATTAATTACTGTTGCCCATTTAAATGTTTCAGTAAATTTTGTAACATTTTCAACAGATGAACTATATGATGATCCCAAGCTTAACTAATTGTAAATGACGAATATCATGTACCGATAATAACTATATACGTAGCTAATATGTAACTGATGGATTAGATTCGCTAAAAAATAAATTGCTCCGAAAACTTAATTACATGATGGAATATTTTGTTAGTCATTTTTTCTAAATTTTTCATGATCTAATCATAAAGCCAATCCATGAGCATCAAGCAACAGCGACAATCATTTTCAAGCACCTCTCATAAGTACAGAACATCACAGAATTTGCATTAGTAGAGAAGGATGAACGATGGGATTTTGCACTTTCTATTCCCTTTGATTTATAGTTTAAAAGCATATTTAAGTTTAAATTATTACGAGTATAAGCCTTTTTTATTATAAATACTATGTCACGTTTTACATATCGTCAATTTTGCTACCAATTTAGTTTTCATACCATCCAATGTAATTTACTTTCTTTAGCTCATCAAATTTGAAGCGATATAATTACTTTTTCCTCCCGTTACCCACTACCGTCATATCCATTAGCAAATAGGTGAACGGTGCTCAGTTTATATATTGAAAAATAAAAATCTTCCCGTTGCAACTCCAACTTTTTGACATGACGACATGAGTCAAGGTAGTAAGCGGAGCTTAAATTTATAGCAAAATATTCATTTTAAAATTGCAGCAGAAATTCATTATAAATCGGGGAGTTTATTTATATTAAATACATACTAAAAAATATATGCTAGACTAAATTTATAAATGTCAGAAACCTCAATTCATAAATGAACCCAAACACGCATAGTAAAACCAGGATCACCAACAATTGCCAAATCACAGCAATCGCGGAAATCGTCACCGGCTCCACCGAGCCCACGCCACTTTCCATTATTTCCCTCCCCCAGGATCCCCCTTTGAACACGGTACTTTTATTTATTTATTTATTTATCTCCATACAAGTGGCACCCTCAATGAGGCAGGTTATGCCACAGGAACTTTATTTTCTTATAATGAAATTTGTACATTACATCGCTGATATCCAAAACAGTTATACATGATTTTTAGTTTATCAACGGTACTAAATAAATTTACAAATTGATCCTGATTTCATTTCATTTCCTCCTGAAATTCTTGAACATATTCAATTTCCGTCAACTTATTATATACCAATTCATAATAACCGGTTATTCCAGCATCGTCCAAGTAGCCCATTTGCCCTTCGAAAAACAATTGAACCCAAGTTTTGAAACTGGAGAAGCAGCCTCCTGGAATCAGCTCAAATCCATCAGACTCCGCTCCCTCAATCAAAATCCACTTCCCAAGTAGAGCAATGGATCGCTTGAAAAATGATTTGTCGGCTCTGTAAATCAACGCAAAAGTTTCCTACCAGAGCTGATATATGGCTGTTCACGGTTGTAGATTGCTTGGTTGCAGAGCAAATCCTCGGATTTCACAAGACTCTATCAGCTCACGACTCCAACATCCGAATAGCCCTGCCCCACTTCGCTTACTAATGAAAGGCAACTTCAACACTTCCATTTCATTGCCTAGTCCATGTTCCAGGAGTAAGTTTGGCGCAAATTCGTACACCACCAGTTCCATCGAGGTCCCATTCATCAATTCATCGAAGGACCCAGGGAGCTTCGGAAGCGGCTTGGCAGTGATGAAGGAGAACATGGACGAGTTGTAATTGTAAATATTTCTGATTAGAATGCATCCAAACAACCAAAGCGCGAGCAGACTTGCTTTTCTTTTGCTTGCTCAATGACCCTTGACCCTCCTCGAAACCCTGCTCAAGCAGTATTTGGACTAGGGTGAGGGAGCCCCTTCGAACCCTGAAACCAGCATAGTGAAGTGTACCAAGTAGAGATATGAAGCAAGCCATGATAGCCATCCAACCTCTCCAAGTAATTGGCTTGAGTAGACTGACAATATCTGCCTGAAATTTGGGAAATGGTGTGAAGATCGCGTACTTCCAACCACTGAAAGAAAACCCAGACGTGGCCACTGCTAGAACTCTCGTGTTGAGCTCATAATTGGGGAGATAATTCACAATCTCGACAAAACTCAGGACGTGTGTATTCCAAATAAAACAAGCGTAAGATGAACAGTTGAAGGAATCGTAAATAATTTTTTGTATTCCGGTTCTACCGTAGTAGCCCCACTCTTCCGGTTTTAATAGCTTGTCGTTGATTTGGAACCCGGATTTGTCGCTACTGTCAAGGTTTGCTATGTTCCAGTTGGAGTTGCGGACCAGCCATTGCTTTGCAATTTCATGGCTTGTTGGAGCCAAAGCTTCGGGAAATTTTTGAAGTGGGGTCAGTGGAGTGTCGAGGGGGAGCTGGGCGTTCCAAAGGGAGCTCACTCTGTAATTGTAATGTTGAATATCCGTGGCATGTTGAAAGCTGGAGAAGAAATCGGGGGCGAAGTAAATTACGTTTGTATTTTCCTGCCAAAGGAGGAATATGGGTTGGGCTAAAATCGGCATATTCGGGACAACGGCGGTGGTCACTTTTTCGTGTTCCGTGGAAAATGTCGGCAACGGGATGAATATGATGGTTGGGATCAATGGCTTGTTGAAATATGGGCCCATATCTGATCCAATGGTCCTCGAAGGAAGGTAGTAGATCAGCTTCGTTATCTCCGGATTAAATTGAGTATTAACTGCAATCTCGTGGCTGAACACGATGGTCATGCAAGGGAGAGAAAACTTCAATCTGAGGATGTGGCGAAGATGAGTAAAATGGAATGATAGGTTGGTCGGCTTCACAAAGCCAACCTGGAACTTGAAATGATGAAGGAAAGGATTCAATGTTGGAAAAGAACGGAATCTTGGAGGGCTCTGGGGTAATAAGCTACGTTTTAACAATCTTTCTAGAAAGGATGATGGGCGCTGGGCTTTGATGGGATTTTTGTTTTTAGAAATGTGAACTGTGCCCCTATCCAGAAATTGAAATGGTGGGAGTGGACGGGAGGAAGAAATAAAGTCATTCCAAGTTTTAAGTGAATTTACTACGTTTGAAAAAATTATAAAGGAAATGAGAAAAAACGTTGTAAAATTTACAGCTCGCATGGTTTCGTCGTGAATGGGAAAAATTTATTTTACTTTGCAAAATAAATGGAATGGTGCTCGAAAATGGATGCTATTTTACCATGTTAGAATCACCGTTCAGACCATGTTGAAAACAAAATACGGTAATAGAGTGGAAACCCGGAAAGGATTTGAAGAGCATGTCCGTGTGTAATGCCTGTTCAAATAAAAATTGTCAGACTGATATGCAGTCAACTTAGCGTTTGAATAATCCTACAAATTTTTACGATTGACAGTCGACTTTTATTGTATGCTCATAATGACAATAAGGCTTATGTTTTGTCACGGAAGGAAGTCGAAGTTCTCATAAACCATGTTTTGATTCAATTAAGGTTCCGCCATTTATGTTAAGCCATTCCAGTTTCTACAATTTATTTTTAACTTTTTGACTTGACATCATCAACCGTTCAAAAAAGTGCTTCCGACACCAGACCACTTAACCTCAAAAATGCTGAATGCTCCCTAACTAAATATTTAAGATGGATATATGGTTATATTATCGGAACTCATGGCTGATATTAAATAAAACAACTTTTATTTTAGTTCTCAAGCTTTCGAAACCTCACTGGTTTCTTCTTCAGGAGATACAAACACTCGAAACGAAAATTTCTTAAATAGTTGGACTCAGGATTCGACATTTACAAGAAAAATAATGGCATTAATTAAGTTAGTAATAATAATTTGTTATTCCATCAGACGTAACACGGTAACCTCCCATATTGGATTTACTTGTGTTCCATAATTTTGGATTAGCCCAAATAATTATGCTTTAATGATTAGCCTAAATTTTAATTGTAATTAATGTTTTTATTTTTACATTTATTCGTAAGGAGCAATTACATAAATTCATACATGTGGCATTTTTGTTATTTAAAATGTTTTTAAATGTTTACATTTATATTTGTATCTAAATTTTATGACCATGACTTTTGCCTGACCTATGTATATTTTGCAGTCTTGTATAACTTGAATGCATTAAAACCAACTCCAGCTCCTCCCAAACTGAAAAACAAGCCGCAAAAGCTTCCACGCCGCTGGAAGCATCTTTGTCAATATTCCACCAGCAGGGCGCCATGCTCCAAGCAGCCACTTCCAAACAAATCGTATCAACCATTTCATCATCTCCAGACAGAAGCTCAGTAGCGCCACCAAAAGTCCAGCCCCCAGAATGGTAAATATGACGACAATATTTCCATCAAAAGTTGCCGGCTCAGGTTCTCCACTCCCACCAGTTGAATGTCGTTGATGTCGTCGGATTAGTTCCCAAGAAAGGTCGATCCATTTCTTCACAATGCCCGACTGTCTCATACCCCGGATTCGTCTGATGATATAACTGGGAACATAACCCGTCATTTTGAAGCCGATACTCGTCATCAGATACACCTCCCTCCCAACATTCCCCCCTTTGGATTTCAACTCCTCAGCGTAGGCATACGCTTGTTGGGCCCCTGTCAGCATTGCGGTTCCGTTACACTGCCTGAGCAGATTGCCCAACTCGGCATTTTCAAATTGATAATACTTGACCGATGTCTCCCTCATCGATAGTGAATCCCAACGATCCCATATTTGTAAGAGGACCGGAGTTATCCGACTTGCCGGTACCAATCTACTATTTTCCCTCACATATTGCAATAACTCGAGTTGCTTCCTGTCAGCGTAATACGTGGGATGAATCAGGTTCAGTTGGGAGGAGCTCGTGAAGCTTAAATCTGAAATGGTGACAGACCTGGAATGGAGCTCCTCATTTAACATGAAGTCAACTGGGGGATGATGCGACCCAAAAACTGCATGGCTTGACGCTATTCTCACATCCATCTTATCTTGAACCATTTGCTGATATTCCTGATAAAGGAGGGCTTTCCTCGGCCTGACTAAATTATACACATTTGTATTCCTGTAGCCATTGCTTATCACGATGGTCATGAAAAGGAAGATTCCAATTACGATCCGGACGTGGTTGCCAGACTTTGTAATTGTTTGCCAGAATGGGTCCCCTTGCTCCAGCAACATCATGAAAGAAGATATGAAATGGCTCGTGAATTCGGAAATGGACCGGTTGGAACTGAATCCCACCAGGGTTAACACAACCAGAGCCAATGAAGCCAGGATAGCCGCCCAAGTGTAGATATCGTAGACATTCAGTAACTGGTCAAATGCTATCCCCTCCCTCCCTCTGAATCCACAGCTTACAAAGCGCAAAGCATTGAATTCATTAACGACGTAAAACGGGACTTGAACTGGATTCGGACTTTCTTGCAAAGATGCCGTAAACGTTGGAAGATGCGGGTCATTCCCTTCGGGAGCCGTACACTCTTGGGAGAACATGTTATAGGATACTATTTTCCCGTTGAAGCAAGACTCAGGGAGATTTGCAAAGCTGAAATTTTGGAGCACTAGTCCCCACGCCATTGCAGCAATTGCAAGGTACACGTCATCCTTCGCATTCTGGCTAACGGCCAATCGAGCCAACTGGAACCGATCAAAGTCTCTAGACAAGCCGATGCAAAGATATCTGTGAAACTGGGGGAATCCCAAGTGTGAACTCTGTATTGTCCAGTGAACAGCCAAAGGTCCAAAATCTGAATATTTAGCTATATCCAAGCCCGTTTCCAAGGAAACTTCCATGGCCTTGGCAAACGGCCTTGTTAGGCATTCCAGACACAGTTGAAGATGATGCATGGATTTGACTTCATAATCAGGTGCCTGTTCCAATTCCAATGACCCTTGATCCCCTTCGTATGTCACCTCCACCAAGAAGAACTCCCGTTTGTAATCAGCCGGCAAATCTGTTTTTAATTTCTCCCCCAGCCATCCTGGGTAACTGCCAGAAATCCATCTAAAAACCAGGCGGGTGTTCCTCTCATTCCTCACATTTCTTATGAAGGGAGCTGTGACGAAGTAAAACTGGAATGTAGGGCTGGAGCTCAACATCGGAATTCTAGCCATACCCAGCTCATACCAGTGGTCGGGTACATAAGCCTGCCAGTTCCAAATGCTGGGATATATTTCGAGCACGTTTTCGAAATCCAACTCGAAACTATGAAAAGTTTCAAACGTATTTGGTGGAAATATGTCAAAGTTCAATTGACAGTTCCAAGGTTTTGAGTTGAGGGAGAATCTGACGTAGTCAATTAGTCCACATCTTGTCGGATAGCCTGAGCCTGAGGTAAAGTCGTGGATGGTGTAGAGGTCACACTGGGCCATGGTCATTTCTCCAATGCTATTTGGAGTCTCGAGCATCCACGTCAATTTTTTATGGGACGTGTCCATGTAAAAAATTGGACCCATTTGGTTCGTAGGCCCTCCCATATCCTCAGTCCAAACCAATTTGGGGACTTCTTTGCGAAGGATGACGGGCACGGTTGGGGGAGGACGGATGTGGACTCCCCGGAAATTTTGAATTACTATCAGGCCATGCTTGATGGCGGCTTGGGAGTCGATGAATTTTCCCAGATTTGAGATGACTTCCGGTACAGGTCCGCTTCCCCATTCCGCAAATAAGTGATCGGTAGCGTTTTTAAAACGAGGGTCAGAGGTTACGCTGAAAAAATAGACTTTTTTATTTTTAAAGGGCTTATCTTCAGCCAGCGTACAAATAATTAATAGCGCGAGGGAGATTATTATTTTCGCAGTCGGGTTGAAATTAAATTTAGGAATGGGATACATGATTGTAGTCGAGGGGAGGATTTGTGATTGGAAAATCTTTTAGAAATTCAGGTGTGAGATTAAAAAATTTACTGAATTAAAATTAAGGTCGAAAACAATTTATTATTTTTATAATTAAAGAATTGGAGGTACACGGAAGGATATTGATAAGATTTTAATTTTCAACCAACGTTTCGATCACAAACTGCGATCCTCATCAGGGTTTTACAAGAAGTTAAAAACGATTATGAACAACAAACAAATTTTTTATATAAAAATTATGGAATTATATAATTTATTATTTTGTTATGAAGTTTGTTCATTTAGCCGCAGTTAGATTCAACGTTTGTTATAATAAGAAAAAAATAAATGGGAAAAATATTAGAAGGAACTAGAACTCCACACTTTAAATTTTGATAGTCCAACTGTCAATTAAATTGAGCTGAAGCTCAATTTCTTAAGATGACTAACCAGGCAGACAACTTAAGCATGAGGATAAAATTTGTTGAGTCGTTCCTGTCCTTCACATTGCTTGCTTCTTTTATGGTTTGCTTTACGCCAGTAAGGGAAAAGGGAAGTAGGTACGCATAGAGTCAATATTAAAACTTGATGCCTGTCAATTGAAAAAGGTGTTACTTCCGCGTCCACTTTTCATGTGCGCATCGTAATTAAATGTAAGTTTAAAACTTTTCAGTAGGTATGTCAAGTAAGTAAATGCATTCTTTGGCTAAGAAAGAGGAAATTGTTACGAGTGGGAAGTAGATCGTCAAGAGCTTCCTCAAATCGAGAATTACCCTGTTTCCGGTTCCTATGTCCATTTCAAGCATTTCAATCATTTCATGCATGCATGTATGCATTTCAAGTTTGTGTGAAAATTTTTCTAAAAAATAGCAAATGACGAGCGATGAATTGCAAGCGTGAGGTTCTCAGAAAAGACATGGTGAATAGTCAATTCTATCGCCCGATTTAATTTGCAGGTTACTTAATAATTAAAAATAGATTATTCAAAATTTAAATTTTATTCATCCGGTAACATGTGGCCAAAAAGTTTTCACTTTTATTACCACATGTACAAAAGAATGTATTGTCCACCGCCTCTTTACCATTTTACGCAGTAGCATGGGGGAAAATGAAGTAATTACGAATGCTCAGCAAATACTCAACAGTTAATTTTGTGCAGTTTGAGAATGCGGGAAATGCCCAGAAATACAAGTCAAACCAAATCAAAATCAATCACTTTTAAACTGTACAAAAAACATAATTCATTCATAAATTTTCAGCTCTGGTTCGGACTATATTCTCACGCGAATATTCTGCAGGACTTGAGATACATTTTACTCCTTTCTGAAATTACAGATAAATAATTAATTATAGTCGTTATATATTACATGACAGTGTAGTAAATGTTGAAATAGCTGCTACTTGGTAGGACGTCGATCAATTTATCTTCTCCTTACAAGTGACCTCCATGAATGGAAACATACGAGCGTAAGCGGCTCTGGGGTCGTTTTGAGTTAGGTAGCCATTCAGTGAGGAAGGGGACGTTTGAAACTGTGCAAAACCCAGACGGCGCTTCGGTTTACGTGCATCATAATAAAATGGTTCAACAATGTCAAGATTGGAGCCTTTTGGAGACCGGACATGTCTCCCGTATTACGATGAAGTTGATAATCTGCCACTTCCCCATTCTTACAAAGAGATATTTTTCTCGTGTATTGAAATCGTAGGAGCGTTTTTGCCAAAATTCATATAGTTGACATAAGTTAACAACGACCTTTGACATCATCTCTTATGATTCTTGCGTATATGGACCAGTCCAGCGTGTAACATGCTTCATATCATGCTGCAAAATTTTATGGATCGATAATGTGTCCAGTTCTGTTGACACGAGAAGCACTTTTAGTCCCCAGATACTTTTCAATACTTGACATTCGCGAAAGGTCTTGATCAAATGAAGAATTTATTTCCTCATGCAATAAAATGCACACCTGAAGTATGCTTATACAAAACAAATAAAACTTAAAATTGCAACAATATTGAACATATTTTTTTATATTTACAAGTGGGCATTCAATAGTTAAAATCTAACTAAAATTGAAAATTCTACCATCATCTAAATTAAATGTTGAGATAAAACCCGCAGTGCAAAATTTCATTGGTTCATGCCGAAACGAATTAAAAATCATACCCACTTGACGCAACAATAAAAATTCTACTTGACAACACGAAAAAGGTGAATAAAATGACTACAATGAATAAATAATATTTATTTCACGACTCAACTTGTTTCAGATTTTATTACATCTGCTGGGTTGATACTTATTAATTGCTCTCATGTGTGAATTTGATAGCAGGAAAAATTTCAAATATCCAAACGTTTTCATTTGTAATGGTATTTTTTTATGGAGAATTTTAGTCTTTTTCATACTTATTTTAGAGATTTATTTGCAGCATTATTTGAAATCTTTCCATTTATAAACCATCCTTACTTCGACAGTATGCACATTAAACATTCACACTTCCGAGGAGTGGGAGGGAAGAGTTAAGTTCAGAACTCTCTCATATTCCCACATATAATAGACCTTTAGTAGACTTAACC
>JAQGAG010000008.1:0-55603 GCA_034696835.1 Lepidocyrtus lignorum
AGAGCGCAAACGGACAGACAGACAGACAGACAGACAGACGGACGGACGGACAACGTCAAAGCCATAACATACCTTACTTACAGGTACGTAATAAGAAAACAATGGTAGCTCACGTTAGGAATAGGGATGAACATTCTAATTTCATATTATTTTTTTATTGTCAGTGATTGGGAAATACTTATTATCCCAAATTTTACAGTGAAAGAGTAACAGTCACTCCCAAATTGAGTCCTGTCAGTCTGTGATGTGATGTACTGTTACGTGGCGAACAATGCCTGGTTATTTGAGAACAAAAGTTAAATTAGCTCCGAATGAAAATCGATATCCAATTTTAAATGTGAATATAATTACAAGCATTGTATGTTAAGGGTGAAGGAGAAGAGACCAGCTAACATTATCAGATTGATGATACCTATATTTTAAGCAGTGATTTACGAGCTCTGTCATAAGAATAAAATAAATCATTTGAATGGTTAGTGGAATTAACAGCTCATTTACATTTTCCTGTTTTTAATGTTGTGGGGAATTAATTTCCCAATGGAAAATTTATCTCGTATAGTTGACTGACTTTTAATTGCGGATGATGACTGATAAAGAAGATACATACTTTTTTGTCTTCTTCCCCTGCAGTTCTTCATTGTCTATCCCTTCAACTATCGAAGTCTCGAACAGTAGCCAACATGCATAAAAATGTCTGCATATATCTGTATATGCAAATGAACATGAACACATTTGTACCGATGATAAAAGTAAATGACATGATGACATTAATGTGCGATAATGTTATCTCTTAACTTTTCCCACTTAATTTATAATATTAGGGATGGCGACGCAGATGCATTCATTTTTCAAGCTGACAAAGAAGATAGAAGAAAGGACGAGAGAGGATGAGGATGGAGGGTGGGTTATTAAACCAATAATAGTATTTAATGATTGCTTTGCATTTATAGATGAAAAGAAACTGTGATGCTGATGCTGAAAGCCCATGCGGAGGGGGTGAAGTCATTGCTTTGACCACACACACACAACGATTATAAAATTGTCATTAGGGTAACTCTTCACGTTAGTCATTGACATGGAGTTAAAAAATCACTGTGACTAAATTCGAGTTTGTCGAAATGTTCAACTGCGAACTGCAATATTGACGGACAGGGAGAAGCGATGATGATCGGATGATGAAGATGATTGAGGATTTGCATAGAGGATGCGGGTCTGGGAATGCGAATTTCGAATGCAAATTTTTCTCTCCTAAAACATGCCATGCTCATCCTGAACAAAAGAACAGGAAAATGTCAGAGTGGAAGGAAAGCTTTCTCGAAAATGTAAATGTTTTGATATGACAATGTCGAATTTTGTTTTGAAGGATATTATTTCCTAGTCGCTGGGTGCTACCAGTGCTACGTCGCTTCTCTAAGCTAATCGTCTTGATGGTGATGATATGAGAGCCTACTTTACTACTTATCGTAAACTTAAAAGCAAGTTGGGGAATGAGCAGTTAGTAACTTTCTTACTTATGCTTTCTACTTAAAGATGAGGGAGATCACTGGGGATAATAAAATGACATGAGTAGCAATTTAGCGGTACTTAGCGCTGACAATTATTATGATACGAAATTTTAACTTATTGTCATGATGTTGATTATTACTTATTACTGAAAGGAGTTACTAGTCAAGACAAAACGAAAAGAAAAGACAAGACACGCATTTACAAAATTACCAACTAGCCAGTAGCACAGCAGTAGGTTAAAGAAAATGACATACACGATTTGATATCAAGTGTGGAGTCGGCAATCCAAAAACTAAGATTTCAAGTTGACTTGCACGAAGAAAAGTTGCAAGATGTGTTATTAAAGGCTAAAAAGTGTTTGGCGGTGGAGCTACATTTTAATTTAGATTTGAAGATTGCTCTCTTCTTATTTCTTTGTTGAAATCCTAATTTTAGAAACTATTTTTAAAGTGGTAAAACTGCAGTCGACAATTCATTGGACTTTGCAATTCACCTAATTTAACATTTTGAATTTTGACGATAAGATTCATCGCTTTGTCTAATATTTCAACTCAGCGATCCTGATTTGAGTACCTAACTTGATTGAAGTAATCAGCAACTGTACATAAGTCTGTTTTAGAATCTCTTGTCAAGAACTGAAAAAGCTCAATTTCTTGGAAATTTTGACAAATTATCGCCCATGCTTATTGTTAAAATCTCAGCTTTCACAGGACTTATCGTCGAAACATTAAAAAAACCTTCATTGCTGCATTGTTCTCGCTTTTCTGACTAAATTGGAATGTTGAGATATTCGCACAAGTCGAAATTTTGGGTATTTAGCAAATCGTTGAAATGTTAACGTTGACAATAACCCGTCAAGAAATTGATGGATAGATTGAGGTATTCATTGTCATCTCAGCGCCTTATTTACTAATCTTTTTCATTTTAGGTAGGACAAAATAACAGAATAGCATTTAGATTTACACCCTTCAGTACCAACTTCTCGTAAACTTGCAATGTTTTACAGTTTGTTCATAAAAGCTGTTTGCGACTGATTAGCTCCTGTACCTCATTGAGATTAGCAATCTTTCTATAAGCATGACATGATGTGTTATTTTATTATTTTCACTTCCATCAATATTGTCTCCTAGTTCACACGTGCCCATCGAGTAAAGTGCAAAGCAGTAACTGCTTAATAAGTTATAATTTTAATAACTATTTTTCTCATTAACTCAAGTGGTGCCCTGTTGAGATCAAATTAAATATGAATTATAGGAGCGTACGCATCCGTCCGCGTCAAAAGCAGTTAAATATTGTGGGAGACTTTACTTTGGCTTGAACTTTATCCCCTTGTCCTAGAAATTAGCTATTACTTACTTAGCCATTAAGAAGGAGTGAAATTTCACACGTTAGCTTTGCTAATAATTCTAACAATTTAACTGTCCACCAGTCCATATTTATATACCTTCATCCCGTCATACTAAACGAGGGAACTTGTGTGCTGGTAGTTATTTGCTGAAATTATTTTCTCGACCAATTTGCAATTAATTTTTACCAACTTCCATATAAGGCACATCTAAGGATCTCCATTAATTCTTGCTGACGATTTTCAAAGTCATATGATTCATACCCATATCAAAAAATGCTCTTGAAGATGCTATAACAATGTTATAGATCAGATCAGGGAGGTAATAAATATGGGATGCAGTCCATTGCATGATGACTTGTCGTGCGGAAAGTCCTCCATTAAAAGTATTCAAAGTCGACATTCATCATCGTCAAAAACTCCTTGTCAAGTTATAATAGCTCATAAATGATAACATAAAAATAAGATGAACTTTTAAAAGATAAGTATATTAATTCACCGTCTGCCTGTCTTCGCCTATATATGCCTCGTTATTTTGTTGACTAAGGGCTGTAAGGATGATATATTATGTCATTGCGTAATTCACATAATGTCCTCATCACTCAAAAATAGTATAATGGACCGGCGATGAGATCTCTGCCGAACATTGAAATCGTGTCAGGAACACAATACGACTCGCCAAATCGACACTTGCTAATTGCAGTATAAATATTATCTTTGATATAAAATCATATGTAAATAGTGTTGGAGTATTTATAGCGGCCTCTATTTACGAGTGCCGTTATGTCAAAAGATTTTTTTGAAAGTTTGAAATTTGAATATATTATATGGTACACTGAACACTACACATGTACATTTCAAAACTTCAAGATATGCGCAAATGTTCTCAATCCCCCCTTTCCAATTACATTAAAAGTGATGGCTAATGAATAACGCAAAAATTGTAAATTGGAATATAAACAGGGACGAATTGACTGTTATTATTCAGATTTGAAGACTTAAAGTGCTAAATCTGTGCACACGCCTTCTTTCTTCACACATCTTACTTACCCTTTTCAGAAGAGTTTTTGCGAAATGTTGATTTCCAAATGACAGGGTTCAGACTTCAGAGTGATTTATTGTCTCAGAAAATAAAAAAACATATTTGTAGCATCTAAGCACATATTTAATTAATGGTATTGGTAAAGTCTAAAATGACTATCAAAAGAACGAACAAGAATGTCAATTTTTATTTTCCACAGGAAATTTTTATATGGTATTACCTATTTAAATATTCGCCACGATGGCCGATTCCGATTACATAAAAAATCCAAAATAAAAAAAGAATCCTTCTCTTCTGCAACGCTTGAATAATTTAAAGCCGTATTGATGACAAAAAAATACTCGAAAGATTTCGAGGAGATGACCATCCAAGGAATGGGAACCTTTAAGTGGAATATTTGCATAATATCGCAATCCATTATCCCTGTCACTATCATATCAAAGCCAGTATTTTGAACACACTCTGTAATTGGAAGGGACCACATACATGAATGTTAATTGTGGTTGGTTATATAAGACTGACATAAATGGCAAAAGGGGCTATCATAACATGACTTTATTGCTTGAGAGCAGAATACATAAGAAATGATTGAGTGAATTAGTCTGCTGAGCAAGAGTGTCTTCTTTGGAGGATCAAGGAAAGAAAAAGTGAAATATGGAGATGTACCTATGCTGAAAATCTGCTCGAACAGCATATCACATCCTCCTCCACACTTACCTACCAAAACAACCTGATTGACCCTGCTCGACGAATATATCCAAATTGCAAAGAAAATTACTCATTCATGAGTCGGAATTTGTCATAAACAAAAAATCTGTACAAAATTATAATGCAATCGCTGAAGGGCTACTTGTAATATGACAATAGCCTTTGGATCTATTGTATAAGCTATTTTGAATTATTGACGTGAATAAAAATTGCTATATTTATTAGAGGCCACCATCATCTTACACTGTCTAGTAAACAGTTTGAAAAAATAATTCAATGTGCCTCCCGCCCTTTACCTACCAAACAACATTTTTTATTACAAGTTCTCACTTGTCAATCCTCCCCCTTAAAGTGCAGTATTAAATGGAAGTAATGCATGTCATAATTTTTTTCCCTTTCACTATCACCATATCATCATAATATTCATAACTTCAAGGCACGGTAGGAGGACTTCAAATAAAAAATGTTTAGGAAAAATAATGTATTTTTATGTAATGGAATTTGCGAATTTATGGTGATGACGCCTCTTCTTTAATATAAATGTTAATTCATTATAGACTTCATGTAGGTAGATGAATCGACATGATCTCTCAATTTTTCTAATGGAAGAGTTTTCACTAATTGCCAATTTGCTTGAAGTGGAATAAACTCATATTGTCAAATGGAGTGTAACACGTTTGGTCTGAAAAAAAGTATTTTAATACAACTTATTTCGTAATGATATTTTTAAAGAAAAAATGCTATTAATTATCATTTAGGTTGATCAAAATTTAATTGGAATCAATTCATGTTGCTCGCTCAATTTGAATTGAACTTAATTTGTTTAAACATGGGAGTTAATCGAGAGGAGGACCACTTTCCCTTTGCTACGGTTTATTGAAAAAATTGGGCCAAGTCTTAACATCACCATCCGTTTAACAGGGCTTTACGGACGCCAGATAATCTTCTACCTTCATAAAATTGCACAAACTCGAAAATAAAATTTGTATACCCCAAGCCACGACATTTTTCCTCCATTACATACGGAGCGCTTAAATTTATGAATTCAATATCGCACGCTAAATTGAATAATTAAGTGCATTTTGTGCTTGCTTGAATCCCTCCCATCCAAGATTATTAGGCCGAGCCACTTTGATAACTAAATAAAAAAGACATTCAACCGCTTTAAAATATCCGTAATCAGAGAGGACAAATTGTAACAATGCATGTCTTTTTTTTGTCGCTTGAGCTCCCTACCAGCGCGTCTGGGCTGGGTCTCCTGTGAATTTTTTTCTGGGTGACACATTCACAGTTTACAACTTCAGCATTTGCCAGAGCAGCTTTTGCCTCATGATAATAAAATCACACAATGTAAGATTCAAGATAGTAGCATAGTTTCGTGGCTTGGCTCAACAAGAGCAAATAGTAAGAGCTCCATTTTTACGAGATGTCCTTCTTTTTCCTACATTGCTCCATTGTCTGCTCAGATAGAAATTGATATTTAATGACTTGACATCAACTAAATAATCTCCTTTTTTATGAATATGTCATGTTTTTTGTTTGGGATGGACCCATTTTACATGTTTTATTGAATCGACTACATTACGCTTATGTGTGGCAATGAAAGGATTACGATGGACTTCAGTAGTCTGATATAAAGCTAATATGCGAATGGATTAGCTTCAAAACATTCCTGTAAAGTACTTTGCACAATGAACTACATGTCTTCAATGGCTTGTATGTAGGTAATTCTAGGACAAATAGTTTTATTAAGAATTCCTACTAGTCAAAATTTTACAAATTGGATGGATCGAATGGACAAAATAGGAGAATAATGTAGATTTTATACAAATCCTGGTGAGCACATTTCTAGGGGGTATGATGACAGGGCTGTTTTAATGTTTTAGCCACCAATTTTGCTTGTCTACATCCCTTAAAAAAGTGGAATCTGCTGTGAGGATATCATCATCGTTATTACTTATCCTAAATACATTTCTCAACAAGAAGATTTTTTTGGTCTTGGATAATAAGGCGAAACAAGGAAATTATTTACTATACCGCATATACCATTTAACAAAATATAGTGCAATAATTTAAACCAACATGCGCTAATGTTCTTTCACGATTGTTTTGATTTCTGCAACCACTACCGTCCCTGATTAGCTCATTTAACGCCAATTATTACCACATCCAACAGCGCGTTTTGATATTCAGAAACATGCGTTTAATTATCATTGCCCAAGTTCCACATTTGGAAGGAACTGCGCTGGCTCTGAAATATTTAGAAAAATAATGTTTTCTTGCCTTAACTCACTCACGCACAAACAAAGAGAAAATATGCAAAGCAGATGGAAATGAAGAATGTGAGGGAGGAGAAAAAAATTATTAGCTCGAAATGGAGTTATACCCATGTTATAAATGGACCTGATAAACTTCTATTTGTATGGCTATGGCAGTTCCTGCACGAAAAAAATTATTAGCTATGACATATGGTCAACAACAGTTATGATATGATAATAATACCAAAGACAACATCTTATAAGAAAAATCAAATTGCTTATATGACTATATGAGCCCCATGCTCCATCCAAAGAGTCCTAAAGGATTTCTATCCAAGTCGGATGAGATTAAAGGAAGGGAGGCAAAATGGATGATATAACCCATTCAACTCATTTTTTACCAAATACATAAGCAAACAGTGCATAGATCATGTAGATCAGCTCCAAGCCATTGTTCAAAAGATGCACTGACAAAGTGGATAAATGTGGGACAATGAGTGTAGGGTTTTAGTTGACGAAAAGGGTTTTTGAATTGCCATTGTCCCTATTTGTCTTTTTGGTGAAGCGTTACTGTTGTTGGCAGCTCCAAATAGCTTTGTTAAAAGATGTACTGTTTTTAATGATGGCAAATTGGTTTGCTTGTTTCATATCATGTCAACATCGTAGCCTCTACCACAGAAACAGCGTCATATCATCATGATCATCATCATCATCATCATCACATAAGGATCAATATGAGCTTGAGCAAACCGATGATGCTGAAAGGGGAATAAAGATAGGAAGATATTCGTAGTTGGTCGACCTTTCATTTTTAAATAGGTTTCGTTCATAGTGGGAGACGTGGAATGAAAGGGAAAAAAGCGCCGTTCCTGTCATACTCGCAAAAACACTCAGTTTCAGTGTGGCAGACAACTCGGTAGAGAGATCCAAATTGATTAAAAAATATTTGCTATGAACGGACGTTGGCACAGGAAGCGAACTATTTAGGAAGAGCAAAATGTTACAAAAGTGAACATTGAAGCGAATTGGCTGATTTCGAATCAAATTCAGACAAAAACTAGTCTTACTAAAGCGCATCCACATAATGCTCCTTGTTCTGTATTTCGTGCAAATTTTCCGGTCTTTTAAATGTGAAAGGCCAACTAGTGTTTATTTGTGCAAAAATCAAGGGAATTTGTAAAAACCGGAACCATGATTTTCACAGACCTTGATCACTGCTACCGTCATCAACATTCCCAGTTCAGCCTCCAATTCATTAGTGATCCTGTAGCTGTTTCTAGAATAGTGAACGTGACCGTGAAAGCGGTAATAATCCTGCTACTAATTCTCGCTAGTCGTTTGGCACTAGTTCAGATTTTCAATGGGGTTGAGTACATCCAAGGGAAAATTATTTTTACTTTGTTCATATTAATCAATCGGATTGTATTTGGGGTGAAGAGGTAAAGAAAAACTGCATGTTTTAAATTATGCATGGTATGTATGGTGCATGCAATGCAATTATGCAATATAATAATGCAATTATGCAATATAATAATGCAATGTAATTATGCAATGCTGTTTTTTTTCTTCAAAAAATCTCCCCTCCCGTTTGTATTTTTTAAGAAGTGGGTTTAATTGAGGTATCTTTTCCCAATTAAGTGGATACTCCGTTTGATTGACCATTTAATTGATTACATTCTTGAGAAACCAACTTCAACATCAAACCGCATTTAATGATTGATTGAAACAAAGATGAAAAATGCTGTGGAGTTGTCTATTGATTTTTGCGGGGATCCGATCCAACCAAAAAAGGTCATCATCAAGCACAATAAGCCAATAATAAACCAAAATAGATGGTTAGTTTACCACCTTCATGTTACCAAATAGGCACTGTACTTCCATTGTTTACTTACTGATTGTGATTACTCACCACTCACCGCAATTGTTCGATTGTTCCAAACACACTACGCATTGTTTTCAGTGGATGTCAGGATTTGAAACTGAAATACCTACAAAAAATACTCTGATGATTATATGCATTTTTTCCTAAACTATGGACATCATCACTCAATCAGTCAATCTCTTTTTGCATAATTACAACCGCTTTTTAAAAATCTATTGTTGGTTGGCTATCATCGGAGATTAATTGCAATCCTTTTATTTGTTTTTCTTCGCAAAAAAAAACAAGGATGAATGAATACTGAATAGGTAGTCATGCCCAAGCATGCTATTGTACTGTTACTGCTGTAAAAAAAGACACTGCCATGAAATGAATGCCTTTCTTCCTGCCGACGACGAATCTTCGGGACTCACCCCCGCTGATAGCAAAAAAATCAAATGGACATTATGGCCTTATGCAATTTAAAGTGATTTTTTTTATGTTGGCTTCCTTTACCGTAAAAATTTGAATATTTTGTGAATTAAACACGTTTCCTCCACCGCTTCCGTCATAATTATTAAAATCCTTGTTGAAATTTACCCTACCTTTTACTTGTTATCGTGGTTGTGTGTAGCTTGTACAATATTTTCGTGTTTTCAACTATGCATGCACATCATCATCTTTCTTCACAAGGATCAAAGAACTTATGGGAAGAGAGAGAAGTGATTTTATTAGTTTTTAAGTGACTATGAATGACTAGTGAATTAAGGAGGAACAACGGAGGATGAAATGCTTTTTACAGTTTTACAACCAAAAATTACAGTGGTTTCCTCTGCCCTTTGGCTTAACACAACAATTTGGGTTGTTGCATGTCAAGTTGCTTCCCCCTTCCAACCTAAACACATCATCATATCAACATCAACGAGAAGTCATATATGCATTTCCTTTTCTTTTAAGTTTTCGTGCGTTTTCAACAAAATTTTACCTACACGTGCAAAACCATTATATAAGTTTGGCCAGTGTGTGATTTTTTTCTTATTCTTACTGCTCCTCTAACTTCCGCTGTACTTTTGAATTTTCTGATTTTTTCACTTTGACTTTTTTACAACTTGCGCTTTGCTATTGAAAAAATCTTAGTATTTTATAAAATCAGGATGGCAAAGCAACTGCTCGACAGTTTTCACAAGACAAGCCTTTAAGGAAAACTGGAATCCCGGAAATGGTTATGCCTGGCTTAATTGGACACGAACTACGATTCATAGTCGTTACATAATTCATTATGTAATATGAAATGATTGTCTCGGGGAAGGAAAAAAATAGTTTAGCGATAGGAGATATCAAATATGGTTATGTCCACTCCAGTATACCTACCTACATATTATGGAATAAACTGCTAAAATTTCCCTTTCTTGCTTGAACGATTTTTGAATAATATAATGTGGGAAAAATGTAAACCAGGAAAGCTGCAAGCTCAAATAACAAGCAATAGTAATCAAGGAGGGAAATCTTAATTGTGATTGCTCTCGATTAAATAATATTCTCCAGACAATTTAATGAAGTTTTATATCCTCCACGAATTATGTTTTATCTACAGAGAAAATTAGCATTTTTCGATAAATGCAGTCATTTCACATATCAGATTTTCCTTGTTTTAGATTTATCTCTCGCTTTTATTGAGTGAACGTGGGTTTTTACGTTTATTTCTGAATGCTCTTCCGATCTTCCAATTTATGCAGAGTAAAATAGGCATTTCCTTCCAATACCAGTTTTATAAGGTTACATTACAAGTCAATATTTTAGGAACTAACTATTGGTCATAAATCCAAGCTCGTAAAAATCTCAAATAAACGAGCCATTTACGATATAAAATTTATTCCTTTTATATCTCCTCATTGGAATCATCTCCATCCACCTGTAAACCTCAAATTACAAAATTCAAGAGGAAAAATCCTTTTCCGCTTTTCATTCCTGATTAAAATCTCGTACGATTCGGTTACGCCTTCTCCTCCCAGCCAGTATCATCATCAGAATCCACATCGACGATGGTTCAGAACACGCACATTGATTATCAATGCTGTGCCCTCTGCAGGTTTGCCCTTTGCTTTCTCTTTCTCAATTTTTATATTTAATTTCATTTCAACTCCATAAAAATAAATGTCCTTTAACATCACTCAAAAGAAACTTGAATAGCTCAAGTAATTTAGCTACTATAAAACTGTCCATTAATTCAGCTTCAGCATGATTGGGAAGTTAATTTTTCACATCATGATATGATCCCAATCATATCCAATACAAGTTCTCTGGTCTCGTTAAAGCTTAATATAAAAAACGAGGACTGCTCCGCTGCATGATGCTGTAACGAGAAACAATATTTATTTCTATTATTCCTGTACTTACTGTCAAACGTCAGAAATAATCTTGATATAAGAGCATCACTACAACCGTCAATAATTATTTTTTTATCTAAAAATTGAGATGTGTATCGATTGGGGTCAACGGCAAAAAAAACATCAAAACTTTAAACAAGCCCAATGCACAATTTGCAGACACATGAGCTGATACATAATATTCTCGTTGCAAGTTTAAAGCTTGAAATGCTACTAACTTTATGTTTGAGACTGTTTTCATTTCATTGTCATAATCATAAAGCACAATGAATGATGCTTTGTTCAGCTAACATCAACTGTAGTTAAAATATTGCTTTGTGTTTTAATAATTCTCTCTGACACCACAAACAATTCTTTTACATGTTACAAACATGGCTCATTTCTCTCATTATTTATTGGGAAAAAGAACGGTTATCTTAAAATATTATTTTAAATGTTGGCCAAACAAGTAAGTGCATACTCTTTTGGTTCTTTGGTTTTCTAAGTTTAATTTTTTTACAAAAAAAGTATCACTTAAAAAAAACTCCCCAATTGAAATAATGATTTCTTCATCATGAAATGATATAAAATTTTTGAGCTTCTCTCTTCTGAGGCATATTTGGCTTGTTATTTTCAGCTTTGTTTTTTTCTTGTTTTTTACCAATCTTACCCGATCCCTCCTCCCTCCTCACGACTGCGATATGAAGTGCATGTTTCACTACCATTCATTATCCTCTGGCGAAGAAAAAAATGACAAAAAATGTTGTCTATATAGCTTGGACATTGCCATTATTATTATTGCTAGAGTAGTAAAATAGACATCTCTCATCTCTGCTTGCTCCTTTATCATTTCATTTACCCTTGGCAATAAATAGACACAGATGAGTAGTAGCAGAATGGCAAGATTCTCAAAAGACATTGCTTTCATCACGGTAATATCTTTCATTGAACCAGACCGGCCGTGCCTATTCCACCGGCCATTGGTCATCCTCGTATCATCAGCCCTCTAAAAAAGAACAGGAACCAGCTTCAAAAGCTTTTTTTTGCCGTTGGCGGAATGCGTAGCAGAAAAGATTTTTTCTCAGCTAAACCTTGCTAATCTACAATTTTACAATAAGGACTAGTACTCACGACTTTTATTCAGAGATGATACCTAAAATGCCTAGTCCTGTGAAAATAAGTGGTGAAAAATATCTTCAGCTTAAGATTTCTTAGGGGAATCCTCATTAGCAAAACCCAGCGCGAGTCGAGCACCGGGCGAGAAGAAAAAGTTTAAGAAGATGATGATGATGTTGATGATTATTATTATGTGCGAGTATTTATCAACATCTTTTCATAGCACAGGTCCATGTCCATAGTTGATTATAGTTTTAACAACAACAATATTCATCCTAGCAATTTACAGCAAAGGTTTGGTGTACTGCTAATAATGCAACATTGTACATATTTGTAACATGACAGGTTTCTCCGCTTTTGGACTACCCGTTCGCTGTAGTTACTATTACTATCAGAGGAAGGATAATTTTTCATGCCAAGAATTCGTAATAACGAAACCAGTGGAGAGAAAATGAATGTGTTGGTCTCTGCTTATTTCTCTATTTTTTCGGTTAGAGTAAAAGGTGGTGTGAGCCCTGTTGACAAGGGATTTTTCCTGATGTTTAAATATTCAGATTTTTAAAGGGCTGGTCGAGTTGTCTGCTTCGGTGATTTTTTACGCTAGTCCGTTTAAAATAATTTCCTTTAAATTAGTCATCCGGTCTTGGGAAAGGCATATAGCTTTCAGGACCGGAGGAGAAAGGGGAGACTAACCAAATAGCTAACTTTATTAGGAGGGGATATATTAATAAAATTTGAGGAATGGTTAGATTGTGTAGCGGACGAGGGCCCAAGGGGAAAATGCATAAGAGAAAAGGCAATTTCAGGGAGAGCTCTTAATTTACGGTATATTGGGCCCCATAACTTAGAATATCGATCTGGTAAAAGATTAAGGTATTGTCGAAGGAATTTTATGGAATGGAATTAGCCAAACGTTACTGAAAGCAATGTGGAACTATTGAACTATTTAACTGTGCGTATAATGAAGTACTTAAGAGCTGTATGTGGTGCCCAGTACTTTATCTAGGATAAAACTGTATTACTGGTGCATAAAACGACTAAACACTGTTGAGAAATGATAGAACAGGACTAATCAGGCATTGGAATGGCCCATACAGCTGAAAAGGCCGTCCTAGTCAGTCCCTCAATAAATTCTAAAACTTACTCGCCGGACAGACTAGGACGGCCTTTTCAGCTGTATGGGCCATTCCAATGCCTGGGACTAATTGGTACTTTACGACGATGAAGATTTATATATGTCTAATATTAAGAACCACGAGGTAAACAGATTTTCAATTCCTCTACCTCAGTGTATTGTGTAACGTATAACCGCTTGTCCAAGTTCGTTTCGCACAGATTAAAAATTCATCTTAATTTTCCAAAAATATTTAGAGTTAAAGTAGAATTTTGGAAAATTTTAGTGGAAGGCTCAAATCCTAACTTTGTGCCATAATCATGCATGCAAAAATGTTAATGTTAGTGTTAGTTGATTTATTTTTCTATTTTCTCCATCCATTCGTGAATTATGCGCTTGAAAAAATCTAAAAAATCTCCAAAACTAATTAAAATTCAAAGAATACTTCTACAGACTTCACAAATATTAAAGGAACTCGGATCTCATAAATTACAATGAATTGAAATTGAGCTTCTTTTTTCATTTCATGAATCACACTTCATTTCCAATCACGAAGTATCAATTGATCATATTACGTGAAGAAAAATTATCTCACTCAAAATCAAAAAATGCACGCATAAGTACCCAAATATTATGAATGACAGTAAATGTAATTAATATTTTTTTTACAAACACAACTGTTTTTTACAGGTTTGCTTTAGTTAATAAAACCTATTTTATGCATACTTTCATATGTTGTTGGAGGAAATTGCAAGTGTTATTGATGATGAGATGTATCAATAAATTCATGTTTATTGTTATTTGTTAGCAATGAATTGTCTTGTGTAATAGAAATTTTGAACATGTTGAAGTAATATAAGTAGGCTCAACTACGAATTACTATGCTTATTTTTGGGTCCCCACGGGGCGACAACTTGGATTTTTATAAATTGTGATATGACTGACTTATTAATTAATGGCAAGCTGAGCGAATTAAAAATGGATACCTATGCACATTTATAGCCTTTACATACTTACATATACCTAGCTGTATATGGGATCCAAAGTTATTTGTACACAACAGCTATTTGTAAATATGTATCTTTTTTTCTTACAAAACCGCAAAGCAAGATACCTCTAGGCGTAATATTGCGTTGCGATTACGATATTATGCCTCTAAACAGGGGGCAAAACTGAAGATGAAGTTTTTCAGCATACTTTTGCAATTTGTTGTGGGAGTAAAAGTTTCATTTTAAATCCCTCGCCAGCCAGCCTCCACCATGTTCAATTTTAAAAAGGGAAAAGTGGCAAAAACCAGTTTTTTCTTTCAAAACCACACATCCCAAACACCACTTGACTCGAGTACATTTGCATTCATCAAGTGACAGAAAAATAATACTTTACAATTGAAAACCCTCCACTCAACATCTCCAGTTGATCTGACGAACATTCCTTATTGCCTTTCATGGGAGTTTTTATTGTACCTACCTGGCTGGCTTACAATGGAACAATGGAACGAATTCATGCTCTGCCTTCATAAAAAGATGTATACCTACATAAGAGCGAAACGTAGCAAAAATGTTTTATTGGGACCTGAGTCCAAGGCAAGGATCAACTATGAAGGGGTTTTCTCTGTTTAAGAAAATTATCTACCATTTCATGTCATGTTGCCGTTGCTTTTGACACTATCACTTTTTTATGCAAAGGAAACAAAATATGGTAATCAGCTCTGGGAGAGCATCGACATTATCAGCTGGCCGATTGTAATTTCACGATCGTAAACGGAGTGACGTTGGACATGCTGAGACTGAAGAAAGCAAGTTGAATTGAAACTTTATGTTCCCTGATTTCATGCATTTTCTTATCAAATGAGAACGCACAGATTGATTTACGTAAAATTCACAAATAAGTTAAATTGATTCTGCCTACGCTGTCCTTAAAACAGGGAAGTATTGAAGAATGCACTCACAAAGCAGAATAAAAATATAGTTTTTAGTACTATCAAACATCTTAACTAATGTCATTTCTTATTCCGGGAAATAAGACAGCCGAGGTGATCTTTGTTGGAGGTCTATGGCAATGTGAATAGGTAAAAATACATTTTGCAGGTTTCCCTTCCCTATTTTTTGGGCAATACGAAATATCATTCTGGGGAAAACTTGTTTTTTTGTGGTCCAATCGTCCAACACAGGATCGTCCAATCGTCGTTAGTATCTTTGTGATTTCCAAGTTTTCCACTAGATTTAAAAATTATAATGTTCCTTTAAGTTACACATATTAATCTATGAATGGATCTGTTGAAATAAATTTAGCTCAACTTAATCAGGTGAAACCAAGTTTAGCCGAGAAGAGATCAGTTCTTGAGAAAAAATGAAATGTATGATGCAAAAACTACAAAAAGTTGCCTTAAACCCAGAAAGATAATGCTTGTTATTTTATTACAGCACAAATAAGATGACATTGCAATGAATTAATTTGAACAACCCGATTAACACAAAAAGTCGACAAAAGTTATGTGATAAGTCCGCCAAAAATCAAGATAACGGATGTCTCGTGTAAAAATCATTGTTTTGACCTGATAATAAATAAAATTTCTATCATCTTTTGATCTTTCCTTGAAAACAAAAAAAATCTTTTAAATCTTTTAAATCTTTGATAACTGTACCAGACGACTCAAGACAAGAAGATTAGATGAGCATGATTTTTGCATAAGGTACGCAAAACTGCATAAGATTTTTTAAAAAATCTGCAAGGAATTATGTATGCATAGTTTTCATGAAGAAGATCTATGACCTTTCCGCTGAGAGCCAAATTGTGTCTTGTGAAGGATTTTATGCAATTTATATAGTGTCTTATGCAACATTTTAGAAGAAAAGGTCTACGATTTCGTGCCCTCTATGGCTTGAATCGGATCATTATCTCGTCATTTTTAAATATCAAATAAAATCGGATTTGAGTTTTTAATGTAAAAATCCTAATTTTTTTGAGAGTTGTTGACCGGCTTTTTCACTTAAAACGGATTGTTTTAATCAGGTTATAAAATCCTACGTAGTTTAGGAATAACAAGATTGAACTTTATGCTTTCTTTCCCACCTACGACGAGAATGTCAAAATGGCATTATTTCCATATTTAACCTTACTAACCTCTTTTGAGTAAGATTAGTTCAACGTTGGTATTAGTCTTATTGACTTTAAAATGGTTTCCGTAAAAGCGTAGATTCTTTAATTTTCCTTGTGTGCTTATCCTAAAATTACTAACACAATGGAAGTATGATTGATAAGCTAATCAAATTGTCACAAATCAGTAACGAGAACAGCTAATTTTGTTACATTATACTTCAGTACCGCCAAACTACAATAAACATATTATCCTACACATTAGAGCATACATCTGCACGCTGTATGAATACTAACACTGCATTTTTCTCTCATTGTTTAAAAAGCGTATGATAAACGGAAATGCACATATGAAAATGCAAAACTGCATTACTGCATGACGCCTGCGTTATGAAAATACCGAATATTTTTACTGATTAGTACAGAATTTGCATGGTTGCCTATCTAAGGCCTCATATAAGTTATGATTTGAATAGGTGTATGTATGGATGACTGTGATTTTTTTTGTTTGTTATTAATAATTTCCGAGTATTAATGTTTTCTTATTGTTTTTTGTTTGTAGAAAACTGCGGCGGGACTGGTGGAAGACTAAACTATGCACAGCTTGCGTTTCCCCATTAGGACGCTTTTTATCCCGCGGAGGGACCTGTCCACAGTGCGGACTTCGGGTTTGCAAAAATTGCCGGGTCGAGTCTCAAACGGGAGTATGGGTCTGTATTCTTTGCAACAGTGGGGGAATGTAAGTGGAACAAATTAATTATTAACTGAAGTAAACTTCCTCCTTGAATTCACTCATCGTCAGATACATGGGATTATTCAATAAATAAAATAAATTATTTTGCTCCCTCATCACACAATCATAAAAAAGGTTAAAGGTGGATTCTGTACAGTTAAATTAATAGAGCTTTTATCAACGGTGCTACCTTCAATTTTACACGTTATTATTTCGTCTTTCTCATTATTTCTGTTTTTTGAAATCCCATGCATCACCTTTCGTAAAAGGTTCCTTTTTAAGCAGGTAAAAACAAAAACATGATGATCTATCGTATCATGTTTTTTCCATTCTGTCATCTCATCTCAGATGTTAGACTAGCGATTTTTTTCAAAGGACAAGAAAATCCTACTCCATGTTTTCTTCAGTTCCCAGCGAACTTCCTTAAAAGGAAAGTTATACTACTAATGATGCCAAAAAAGTAATGGTAAAACCTACTAGAAAGAGTTTCGACTTCTGTTTACAATCACATACGCAGAAAGTTCTACCAAAGGTTAAGTATAGATCGAGCTGCAGGCATAACAGAATGTAAGATAGTAGCTTCTTAATTTTTAAAACTGCTTCCAACTTACAACACAACTTTGGATATGAAGCATTCCTTCGCTCATCACCTTTGGCACTTTCAGTATTTTTTAATTATTTATTTCAAATTCACTACAACCATCACCTTCATGTTTCTGTCAGCTAGACAAATAGTATTACGTAATGCAATTACAACTGTAAATTTTTAAACAATCTATGAAGCAATTTATCATCAGAGTAATCTTCATTTGTAATTTGTAATTATTAGAAAAACAAATGAAGAGCCAAAGCAAAATCTATGACATGCCATTACATACATTAGTATCTATTATGTTATTATTGCTTAACAAAATGATGATTGAAGTGGATCCCCCAAAATTTGTTTTAAAAAGATCCAATGTAAATTAATCATGCTAACTAAAAAATGCATTTATCAAATTATCATTTTGATACGCAAATACCTACTTCAATTCCCAATTTTGCGAGAGTGAAAAATTTGACTGGAACAAAGCTGAATTTTTTTTAGCGAAAGTCATGAACTCATGTCAATGATCCCACAAGTACTCATTCCTCTTGCAATTAGCTCTTTCTGAAGGTGACTCAACCTCATCTCACTATTCGTGGGAGGGGAAAGTGAATAGAGAATAATATGATGATTCCAATTTGCTAATTGCACTCACAAATACTAACAATGAGAGGGGGTTAAAATCCCTTTTGTTGTTTGAATAATTGTTAAAAGGACCCCTGCTACTCTCTTCTCTCGAACAAATTGTTAGCAACAATTGTTCAAATTGTATTTAAAGCAATCCACGAACTCATATCATTATTACATATTAATTGTATTTTGCAATGTATTTTATTTAAAATGTTTATGCAGGTTATCTCATCTCATTCAACTTTTTTCATGGATGATTTCGCAAAATGGAAAAGTACAAAAGACGACTAGACTAGACTACAGCCAAACAATGCATTTGCCAACGCAATCAGATCTACCTTCCCTTTTCCAATATCATTTTAATGAAAGAGTCAATCAGAGTTTTAGTTAGGTGTGTACCTTGTTTAGATAATGATGATTTGATTGCCTAATCCCAAAAATGCTAATCAAGCAAAACATTATAAAAGGCTCTCATTGAACTAGCTCCATTTTTCTCATTACATTGTTCTAATAACCAGCATCCAGATACATTTAATAAATACATTTATGAAGGGAACAAAAAATGATTTAATGAGAAAGGCTGTGGGTGATTCTATTACTGATTGTCTCATCCTTTAAATCTAAAATTAGGGCATCATTAGCTTTTTGATTGTTATCATTTTATAACGTGTGTAGATTATTATCACCATCATATACTAATAATAGTTGAAGAAGGTGGGAGCAAATAAAAAAATATATTATCTATGAGCATGTAAAATATTTTTGTCGCCACCCACGATTACATCTAAAATTAAGAATTTTCCTACCTTGATCTATCTCTATTTGGCTGGTGGTGGGGCAATAAATAATTTCAATGTCAGAGACAATTACCATTGGAATGTGCCAGAGGAACGTGTGAATTCCTCTCCCCTCTTCGTTTACTTTGCCTAATGGAGTATTTAACTAATTGTTCGAGTGAGAAAAAATATGCCTGTTTATCAATAATTCCATCTCACTTATCACCAAAAAAATTCAAACCTTCAATTTTGCTATCTTCTTTGATTCGGTGATAGCAAACCAATCAATTACGTTTTGTTAATGATAAAAACCCTCCAACGCCATCTTCTTTGCCCTCCACATAATAAGCAATGTGCGCATATCGACTTGTTTGGGATGGATCTGGAAACTGTTCAAGTTTCCCATTTGAATAATTTGTCAATATAATGATCAGTAGTTTTTCCAAAGTAATTGATCCATACACTTTCCCATTTCACAGTCAATTTGGCAATGGCACAACTGCCAAAATACGCAGTCAATTTATGATAGCTTCATCCATCCATGGATCCCGTCCATGTAGGCTGATTTGTTTTGTTTGCCTGATGTAAACTATCCAGAAATTTAAATATTTTCTGTGTAAATATCTAAAATAGGAAGGTGATGATGATCATGATGATGTTGACAATAGATTTGGGTTTTTATTTTCATACACTTTCTGTTTTTTTCCAGGCCTTCAGACGACGTGGCGAAAACAACGAAAAGTCTAGGAAGGGACTCACGCTCGATAAGGCGCTCTTGGACGATTTCAAGTATGTATTGAGAAATTTAATTGAAAATTATTCACATTTCCCAACCACAAGAATTTTTACCACCTCCTACATAATAACATGTGCAAATAATTGCGTCCATTCCATCACACCAAATTATGCGTATTTTTGACAGGTTAACATTTTTAAGAGCGCATTATCACATTTTTACCATTTCCCATCAACATTTTGTCTATATTTGTCAGGGGAGGGAGGCTACCACAACTATAACGGATGCGTTTACAGATTATTTTGCTGTTATTGTTCCTCATTAATTCTTTCCCTTTTACTCTTTACGGAAAAACAATAGGGAGATGTGTATATAAAGAGTGATGATCCTCAACTAATATTTCACTCATTGTCATATTTTGTAAACGAACGTGTTTGTCTGTTTTTGTTAGCCAATGCCACCCATATCAATAGCACATTTTTACTATTATACTACCACTTCTACCTACTATATTGACTAAAGTCGTCATCATACTCTACTAGGCCTTTTACGTTCCATATTTTATGAATTCGAGAACAAACAAAGAACACCCACAAACCACACATCGAGGGAAAATTACCTAACAGTGCGCACATCATCATCATTATTATTTACATTGAAGCGTTACATAGGCTAATGACGCGCAGAAATACATTTTGTCATTTCATGATTTCATCTTCTTATAAAAGTGACGCTACATAGCTAAACCCATGTATCAATATCAATAACTCTTTTCTTACTTTGGGACATCGGGGCTCGCAAAAATTTGTCTTTCCAAGGAAAGCTGATTGTTTTTCTTTTGAAGTTAATGGTAGTACGTAAATCCGTGGTTGATGTATGAAAATTGACCACCCATTTGGAACCATTTAAAGGATGTTGAAATGGGCAGCTGTCCCATTTAAACTGATTTTTAAAACCAAACCAGTCCGAATTGGATGGATGGGATGGATTTTTTTTCTAAAATGTCAAAATAAAACAAACGAGCGATGAAAATCATCCTCCTCCTTCTGGATTATGTATGAATCTGGGGGAAGGGAGGAGGAGGATTTTTTAGGCTGTTTGAAACGAAAAGATGAAAACATGAAAAGCCAATAAAATACTTTATGTTAATGACTATCTTCGCCATGTTTTATCGACATGACTGCATCAAATTATTATTGTGTATCCAGTTATTTATGAGGAGATTTGGGTTCATTTTGCATACCACGTAAAAAACCTAAAGGAGCTTGCTGGGATCGTTAAAAGCATTAATATAGTATTATTCCGTTCCTGTTTCAGATCCGCAAAGAGCGCAGACCAACTCGCCCATTTTGAAATCCTACACAGTTTTATACCCCGAGGAGGGTGGGATAACGGCAGATGATGAGAGTTGTGCTGGTGCTAGTAATGGATGTAGCATCAGTACAGGTTATCTAGCCACCTTGGAGGATGGTGAAGATCCACCTTCAGGTTGTGCCAAGAATAAGAGACTACTTTTCGGTGGAAGTGAGCAAGGACTTAACTCATCTAACCGTAACAGGAATAACAATAGAAGTGTTAACATTATAGGACATCATCATCGCCATCAGCAAAGTAGAGCTATCAATCAATCCAATGAACTCGGCGGAGGTGGTGGTGGTGGAAGGGGAAATGGAGACAACAATGATGAGATTGTCAACGGCACGTCGAGACTCCGTCAATTTCATTCGCTGCCGAGAATGAGTAGCAACTCTGCTGGAAGTCTGACGCTATTTGCACCGTCATCCTCGTCGCCCTCCGGAGCCGCTAGGGTGCAAGGTCTGTCGCCTGTCAATAAAACTGGAAAGAGGAGCTTTAATAAGGAATTTGATAAAGAAAGTAAGTACAAATATTTAATGCTATTTTTAGCGGTTGATGAACTATGAAAGCATGCATGATGGCTAATTGGCTACATCTTACGATCTTATTATTCATCTCATGTTATTTTAATTACTGACTGTGCATGATTAAGTTTGATAGGTTCGATGCTTCAATATTGTACACTGATGTGTATTCTTAGGCACATACCAATATGAAATAATAAATCAGTTATCAAGTTAAATTATTGTCGGTAGCTTTATAAGTAAATAGGTAGAAAAGTAAAGGAGGTTGGTCGATCTTATCCTTTCTTCGGTCATATCTCTCACAGTCCAATACAGTCTCGTTTAATTTAAGGTTTAAACACATGTAATGTCATACTCGACATATTAATGTTATCTCAATTAAAACCTTCAAAAAAACGGTAAATATGCTGTGTAATCTCATACATCTTCTATATCTATTCATTCGTTAAGATACGATGTATTTTGTGAACCATATTAGGTATACATCATGTTATTCATCTTTCTTGATGATTGTGAGCAAATTATAATGGCTTTGGCTAACACTCTTACAAATTAAAGCTCTCAGTGGTTATGTGTACACCAGTTAAAACGTAAAGGCATTAACTGCCGATCATCTTCTTGAGATTATTACGGTAACATGTAATTATGCATTGCTGGTTAATTGAATGTTAATGGAATTTTGAGGTTCATAAAATTTTAACTGACTCAGAAGCCAGCTCATCATTACAGGCATAGAATACATCCTTTGACTGTGAGACTGATAGCGCAGATATGTAAATGCTAACATCTGCCGAAATGCACAATCCATGGTCACCTTGAACCAGTGACAGTCACAAAATGAAAAACTAAAACTTGGGCTGTTTTTAATCTCAAAAGGTGACCTTAAAGTAGGTATAACTGCTTATTACGTCTTGCTCTTGTGAATTGGAAATCATGGAAGATGAAGATGATTCTATCCTCATCCACATACATTATCAACTTCTTCACTTGTGTTTTTTTAACT
This sequence comes from Lepidocyrtus lignorum, assembly GCA_034696835.1. Lineage (NCBI taxonomy): Eukaryota > Metazoa > Arthropoda > Collembola > Entomobryomorpha > Entomobryidae > Lepidocyrtus > Lepidocyrtus lignorum. The sequence continues at coordinate 22,754 of JAQGAG010000008.1, forward strand.
TTTTGACATAGGCGTTGGTAAAAATAAGTCAAAAGCCTCCTTGAAAAAATATTGCAAATATAATCAGACCAAACATACAAAGCTCAACCAGGACCAAAATTGCAAACATTTTTTTCATGCTGCACTTACTTGATGGTCAAAAACATCAGATTATAATTATGTGCCGTCATTCCATACTGCCTTGCATCTCAGAATAAATATTTTCGCCTCGAGAAGACAAATGTGCATGTGCAAAATCGCCCTGTGATTTTTCATCTTCAAATAATTTATACTCCTTAATGTCAGTATCAAAAGGATAAGAATAGGATGAACCATATACGACCAAACTAAATTACACGTATCGTCTCTCCTCTCCTGTCAAACGAAATTTCGGGGTAGAATGAACTTTCCAGGTAGTGATGAACTGTTGATGACGTTGGCGGTGGAGGAGTTGAGTTCGAATACTCCTAATCCAACATCCAACCCTCATCGTTTCCACACATAATATTATAAACTCATGTGAACTCATCATTTTGAGTTATGATTATGCAAACGGACTCGACCAAAATGGAATGGCTCTTATATGCTTCGGGCTAAAGTGATCGCTGGTTGGGGAGTGAGCGATCTTGATCGACTTTGCCTTTTTATGGGTGACGAAGAAACCGGAGAACATGGTCCGATATGATCAGCATGAAATTCCCATTGGATTGGTCCGAGCTCAAGAAAAATATAGTGATGGGAGGAAGAATAATGGAACGCGATATGGATTTCATTTTTGCATTTAATTTAAATCTTTTTGTTTCCTCCACACTTTCAAATATACATTAGCTTGAGCAGGGATGACCCACGGAGGCAGAAATTTATTTCTAAAAATGAGTAATGTTTTTACACATATGGAATCATGTCGTTTGCGGCTTGGCCATTAGCATCGAATCTATTTTCCTGTCGAAGTGCCCATCGCTTGGCCATTCAACCCCAAAAAATGTTTGCATTTTTTAATATATTTTTATATTTTGGCGTGTGTGATTTTTAAATTGATTTTTTCCTGGGCGGTGATGCATTCGTAGTTAAATTAGCTTATAACAAAGTTATTTTACATTCTCAATTTTTAAATTGACCTGAGTTGTTCTGGGCGAATCAGATTGAGTAATCTAATCATAATCAGCCATAAATGTGCTTAGGAGAGCTCAATTACAATATAATTTTCTCTTCCCACAAGAGTTGACGAAAGAACGCAAATGTGAAAGAAAAGGGGGATGGAAGGAGGAGGGGGATATTTTTATTTTGTCAAATCATTAGGATCATTTTACACCTGTGTTGGCGGGAGAATATAATGGATTGCTGATTAGATTAAAAATGTCTAACTTAAAATTGAGAATACAATAGTATTTAATGGATTATCTACATCATAAACCTACATAGGCACCTATAAAGCTGTTTTTATGTAGATCATATAAAAATATCAACATTTGAATTTATTTAAGTTTGCTTTGTTGAAGATGATAAAAATCTCATAATGAACCGAATCTCATCTAGATTGTGATTTCACAAAGTCCAATATGTCAGAAAAATTGCCAGATGTAGAAAAATTCGGCTATTGTCTAGTTTTGATTACGCGATTGATCGCCAGTCGTCATCAGCACAATTTGTTATTCAAAAAGGGATACAGGTGTACACACACAGGACACAAAGGATAAAGGTGTTGGCATTTGTTGAGGTTGATGGAGGAATTTGTTTCTCATTTCTGATTAGTATTCATTGCCCTTCTTTCATTTGGCATACTTGTAAAAGGCTGATAATCTGGACTTTGATCGATTTGACATTTTTGGAAGTTGAGGCTGAATATTTAGAAAAGTGAGTAGGCTGGAATCTCATTCTGCAATATCGTCTTACTTTTGTTATATCGCTAATAAATGTCATTATCATCAACATCAATGTAACAATTCAACGGAGAACAATGGAGGATAGTATGGGCTGCTCCTGAGTTTCAACATGAATGAAACAAGAAACAAATATTGGTCAAATCAAGTGAAATTCACAGCTTAAAAAATTCCAATGTACAGTTAGGACAAAATTAACACAATATTTTAGGCATTTGATGTTCCACAGCTTCCTGCTTTTCCACAGATTGACTTGACATTTGATACTACACCTTATTTTGATTTGGTACTACTACAAGTTGCCCTGCATAAATTAGCAGGCATCCATTTGTATTGTTTAGAATTTAGAATGATGACGAAAGTTCATAAATTTTATTGTGCTTATCACTATCACTTTGACATGCGTCTTTTAAGATACGTCATTTGAAACGTGTGCGATGTAACATGTAACGTGGTAGTCAGATTTATGCTCAACCTGTTGCCCTTTAAACTTCAGCGTATCATCGTCATATCGTTATCGTAATATGGTATTATGATATGATGATGTTGATGATGACAATGACATGTTTAGTAAGTCATGATGAGGCAACTTGAAAAAATAAATATTTAACTTTCAATAAAATTGCAACATGCGCCACGCTAAAATATCGTAGTTCATTGCAGTTTGCATGAAACGTGGAAGATTTATATGGATATGATTGCTTTGCATGCTCCGAATAACAATCGAAATTCGAGTCGAAATTATAACTGGCATAAGCAAACTGTGGTTGGAGAGGTATATCAATTTGATCGTGAGGAAGAGAGGACATATCTTGTGTAAGCGACGGCTTGGCTATCAGTTTTAAAATTTGTAATGGCTCGCAAACTCTCAAACTTTTCTCAAAATCGGAAACGACGTGTGTGAAAATTACGTGAAGGATATTTGGGAATAAACCCTAACGTCTTGAGATAACCTTCACAATTCGTAAAATCAGGCTAATCCTGAGTTTTTTAAATAGCAAATGTTAATCAGTTGATGTCATACTTGACTCATGGTCACAGCCAGTTTTCTCAACAGTGGCTCCGGCAAAATTTGTGCATCGTTTGATAATATTGCATTGCATCTGGTGCAGTTGGACTATTAGTCGTAGACTATAACTTTGTCTTGCCCCATTGGCAATTGCAGAATATGAAACAGTATCGTCATCATCCTTTTCGTAGCCTGTCATGATCAGAAAAACGAGAACATGAACAGGACAAAACTGTACAAATTAGATCTGTGCTTTACAAACACGCTGGCAGCGTTTCGCAAAGTAAATAAAGATGACATGGCAAGATTAACTGTAAAAATGGCAAAACACACATCATCATCCATAAACCTTAATCCGCTAATACTTTTTAAACAATAGCTCAGCTCAGCACTGTCACATGGGTGTATTCTTATTTGATAAAAAATGATAACGAAAATTAATGCGCCCAGCTTTTCCTCAATCCTTTATATAGCCTGAGAGCAATTTGTACTATGCACTGGGATTTTATGGACTGCTGATCATCATGAGCTGACAGTTGATAAGTAACTTACTGGCTTGTTAATAACCTGGAATTATCGTCAATAATTTCAGTGCATTCAATTTTTATAATATGAATACCTCCTTCTTGGCTAATTAAAAGGTGGAAAAAAGTTAATGACCAGCTGAAAAAAAATGTTCGGTTGCAACTTTGTGGAGCCCCCTTATCAACTTCTCGTCATATATATGCTCGGGATATTTTTTCATAAAAATTAATGTAGTTCGCTCCATCCGATCCTCAATATAGCTCCACTCATATTAGCGAACGTTGCTAATTAGGAGTTAGGAAGTGTAATAATGATCATATAACAATCTCAGAAAAAATCATGATATCAGCCGCTGGTCATTTTTGGCGGTGGGAAGGTCTCCCGGTCACCTCACACAGCTTTAGTATATCCTCATGTCGCCAATCTTATTTATGTTTTTTGTCTGTAATTTACCTCCCTATATAGAGACAGGGTGGAAAATTAGTTTACTTTTCATTTCATCCCATTATACAAGCTGGGCCTTTGAGGCAGACATATTTCCCTTTTGATTCTAATCTTTATCGCTTCGAGATATATATGAACTTGGATAATTTATTGCTTTGAGGAAGATGCGCACTTCTAAATTTAGAAAAGGATGATGATATTGATGATGACGATATGGGATGATGATGATGTGTCAAGTGTCTTCTTAGAGGAGGATAAGGATGGATGTGAACTGCCTTTGTTTGCTTGCGAGATAAGGGTCACGCCATGGCCATAACAAAAACATGATACTTTTGTTACAGATGATCATGAAGATGAAGAAAAAACACTTCTTATCTGACATTTATGTACTTCCAACCATTTCCCATCAAGTTCATTGTCAATGGTGCTCATCCTTCATTGAACTTTATAATATTTTAATGGCTAAACGAAACACTTTAAAAACTTCATAAACTGCAGGTTTCCCATATATTGGAGGAATTTTATTGGAAATTTATCGTTGCTGCTGAACTACGCTCCTCATGATACGAAGCAATGTTACAAAATGTTTTCTGCAAAACTGCCGAACTTTGCACTGCGTGTTGACTGACCGGCTAAAAGTTTCGCGTGCAAATCGTGACTTTATGAGAAAAAATTCAAAATAATTATTGAATAAAATTCCAAGAAAAAAATATCATGTTTTATGATATTTTGTATCTTTTTTATACTGTTTTCATGATGAATACTAATGAGATCATTCGCTTCTTGGGCTGGTACAAATCATTCATAAAAACTTATATTTTAAAGAGAGATTACGCTTATATAATGAAAGGATAATGGATGAGCTTCTGGATTCTCTAAATCCAACCTATTCATTCTAGTCTTAAGACTTTCATAATCAAGAAAAAAAGTGCATAAAACACAAAAAGACAGTGGCCCATGAAAGAGGTATGAATACCTATTTGAAGATGTCGGGAAACGTGGTTTATGATTAAAAGGCTATGATTATACGTAGGGAACCTTGAATTCATTTAAAATGAGAATGATTAATGTACATCGTCCTTTTCACATGTTCATCATATTTTTTTCCCTCTCCACATTTCATAGCAACTTTTACAGGGGCTGATTTGACAGGTTATAGTAGAGAGTGCGAGACATGTACTGCACAGGATTCCTGATTCTGCAAATGTACAAACAAACTTGTGCACGAAATAGTAATCATGTCACATTACATTTCATTTCATTATCCTCTATCCTCATCTCCTGGCCGGGTCTGGTCTCCGTGTGGCTTGGCTTGGATGATCAGATCAGACAAAGGAATCCTGAAAGGGGAATGCTCATATTTCTCCATTGGAATATGATGATGATAATGATGATCATGATGATGTAGATGTGACTAAACTTTTGTTTCTTCTCTAAATACCCTTTTAAAAAATTTCAGTACATGTGCAGACATTTACTGTCTTGTTTCGCTTAATTTAGCATCATCCTCGGATACTATATTACCTCAAGAGGATCTCTCAACAGACATTATTAACTTATGCTGGGAAAGTTTTGAAACTGTTTTCTTCTGATTTTTATATCCATGAAACAGTTTGGGTAATAATGATGAAAATTTATTAGCCTAAAAGGGAATATATTTTCCCCGGTGCTTTTACTCACTCCCTGAATAATGAAATGAAATTGATGCTTATTTACCTTCTCCGTTGATGGACATTCATGGGTCGTGTCGACAGACTCATATAATAAAATCTTGTCGGCTTTCCAAAAAATCATGGCTGCATAAAATCTGCTATTTAAGCTTATAATTTAAGGTACATGATCAGGTATATGTTTAGTTTGTACATTCCTCATTTACATCATTCATCTCTTTATGGGAAGACATATCGGCATGTGGGAGATGAGATTATCCTCTTTAGAAAAATACACGGATAATCATCACTCCATCATCAATCCTTCATTTGACCCATCTGGATTGTGATTTAAAAAATGAGAATTGGATTTGGAAATAGCTAATACGTTTCATCATCTCTCATTCCATAATATTTCTCTTCCATCTTTGACGTCTTCACGAAAGTGAAAAAAAATCCGCTTTGTTTACAGTACTCGTTATACACGGTTAGATAATCTGTATTACGTCTTATTAGCATTTTCTATCAATAAAACACAGTAAATTTATGAGCTTTTTTATATATGCAGAGGAATCTATCCATCCTCCACCACCACGACCTTTCAGTCGAAGAATATTTCCATTTGTCTCCCTCTCTCACTCACACAAAGAGTGTGTTTTGGTATGTTAACTACAAACGTAAAAAAATGGATTGACTGTTCGCATCCCAAACTGATGGAAAAACAGTTTCCAAACAACATGGCTCAAAGTTTATTTGGGCGTGCTGACATTAAGCCGCCCACTATAACCGCCTTCTTTATGTCACATAACATTAACGAAGTGGCCATAGCACTGACTAGTCATCATCATGTTGTAATACATCCTCATTGGTGGTTGTGCTAAAGGTTACGAATTTTTTTCAGACGGGAAGATGAGAAGATAGATGAATCTTCAAAAGTTCAGTTTCAGTAGTGCATGTAGTAGAAAACTAGTAAGTTATGTCGAGAGAGAGAGAGAATCAGAAAAAAGTCTGGTAAAAAAAATCTCATCTAAAAATGAGCAGTAGTTCGTATTAGAATGACTAGGGTAATAGCAGATGGCAGAAGGAAAAAAAATTAGTGGATATTTTGGAGTGGTCCATCGCATATCATAATCGTGCAATTTTTTTTCCCCTGTGGTATCATCACTAATTCGTTTTAAGGCGAAAAGAATTTTTCCCAAAAGTAAATAGTAAAAAAAATCATACTCCCAAGACCAGCCACAAGATCAAATAGCCTCTGTCCATCTGAGAAAAAAAAATTATCCCCCATTATGAAAAAACACACACTCAGGCATAGCCACATACATCTAATATAATATGCCAATTTTATAAACTAGGTATCTTTCTTCTTGGGTGCCACTAACACCTCATCATAATCCCAGCAGAAAGTGTTTTATTATTACTCGAGAATATAAAAAAAGATTGCACATTTTTTTTCTACCTGGTTATGTTGTTGTTTTTTGGTGGATTAGAGATGATAGTAAAAGTGGTCCTATAATAGACAGAGGACAAGTACGGATTTTACTTTTATTTTTCCATTCTCTCCATCAGATTGTCAAGTTTAGTTGTTGGTGGTATGATGAAGAGGTTGGCAAGGGGCAACAGGTCTTGGTTGGTGGAATTGTCGATGGGGCTCATTTAAAATAGTTTATTGGAATTTGAGAAGTTTATCCAATTACCTTCCCTAAAAACATCTCTTTTACGAGGGTGGTGGCGGTTCTCGCCCTGTTGTGTAGTCAGAATAAATATGAGCTTGTTGAGCAGAGTTGTATTGGAATATTAATATTCTTTTTGGGGGTATGTTGACATGGACTGTGTTGAGTTTGGCAAGTTTTATTGGATGTTATTGTGAGCTTTTTTTATTAAATTAAAAGAATTACATTTTATGTCAGTCCGCAAAATTCTAGTTAAATCCAATAAATAGAATCATAAGTGCAAAAGAGAGACATTGCCTGTTTCGTGCGTACAGAATTTCATTGCCAGAGGAAAATCATGATTCTATTTCTTCAACATGACATGTTTTATTCAATTCGTGTTATTTAGTCAAATGATGGGGAGGAGGAGGCGGCGAAGGTTATAGGCTGTGATTTCTGGATGAGAAAGTGATGTGAATTTGAAGTGACTCCTCGATAGACTCAATTAATTTATATGGTTAAGTTGAGGAGAACGGAGTTGCTGACATTTGGCAAGTTCCTCGGCAAAAGGAATGAGTTGAGTTGGTAATAGAGGTGCTTGGTATAGTTTGGTAGGCAGCTCAGGCTATCACTAGCCGCAATCTAAAATTAAACGGAAAATGTGGAATAACTGGTTACCCTTTTGATTATTAGTTTCTGTGATTGTTCATGCGTTGTTTTTAGTCGAATACAATTATCACAACGAAGGGATTGGTGCAAAAGACAAATAACATTTTTGTAAGACATTTTTTTCCTACGTGAGTGTGGTCCACGTGCGAATCAAAATATTTACATTCGATGAATGAATGAGCAAATGAGACTTGTGACTTGCCCCGCCGCAATATTTATAATGACAAGGTGAGGTGTCTATAATTACCATTTTATTAGCATTATTGTGATTATGATTATAGTATCTAGTATTTATGAGGTAATTTTTCTATTAGAATGAAGGAGTTACTTTGTAATTATCAAATTAACAATCAAAATTATTTATAAGCATTTCTTAACCTCTTAAGATCAGATGAGAATTCATAATCGTGCGAATTTCCTTGTGAAAACGTGCCTTGTTTAAATTCTAAGAAAAAAATCATAAATATTTTTGAGTGACAACAATAATTTTTAAGGTGGAACGGTGAATGATGACGAAGAAGATGAATTTTAATGGGGTTAGGTGTGATTATGATTGTGACAATATAAAAATAAGTACATGTGTATGCATACTGCGTGGTGGAGTCTATGTCAGTTTTTAACTTTATTGGATAACAACAATCGTAAATAAACTTTATTTCACACACACTCAACTCAAGATTATGGTAATTAACACCTTCCAATATTTTAATTTAATTAGCGTGGTGTCACTCATAGCGTCCCATGGTGCGTGTGTCGTGTCACTAGCTATATGTAGCTTGCAGCAATAATACCTTTCGGAATCATAAAATTCTCACGTGGAAGAATTTCAATTAAATTTCAATAAAAATTATGTTCTCCAGCTGAATGCTAGCATAAATGAATTTAGTGCATTTCTTTTTTATCCATTTTTACCATCAATACTAGCTTACAATAAATCTGGAGATGTCGAGAAGTTCTTCAAAGAGTTCAAAATCATATCAGCGTCCAAATATATATTGCAAGATTAAACTGCATAAAGATTTTCGCTATAAGCTCATCCCAGATGGCACAATTTGGTTGCCTTCTGGCCAATAAGACTTTTCCCTTGATTCAACCTTGACAACTTCCTCGAATCTCTCTGTCTGACTCTACGACACACTGCCTAGTTTTAATCTGCATTTCCAAATATTTACATTAGAATTGCAAACACAGATTCGCAGGGATTCCAACAGTTGCATTAGGCATGTCTGTGTGGACGTCCATCACGGTCATATGCAAAACTTGCATAAATCTTATTTCAACAGCTACTCAGCCTCAGCCTCCCCACATATTTTTTTTCGTGTGTTCCTTTCAAGTGGACATAATTGGCAAGCCATTATCCACGGTAATTTTCTAGATTCGTAGAAGAAACTTAGGCTCTAGACTTCCATGCCATTTCTTCAGCTTCACGCTAAAATGAACAATTAGAATTGACATTTTATAAGTGGGAAAAGGCAAACAAAGAGAAACTTTGAATGGGAATGATTGTCACATATTCATATGACTGCAGCAGGATGTCGACAGACAGGAGGACAAACCAAAAATAGTTATTTTTTAGCATGAATGCCCGTACTTATCTTTACTGATTGTTGGATTGCGCATTGTTGATGAAGGATGATGATGGGAAGAAAATATTTTCTTTGTTGTTGCTCATTTGAAATGTTAAAATTCCCATTCCAAATGTCTACTCCTTTACTTAGCCCTGTCATCAGTATTCCTTTTATAAAGTCAGCAGTATTTTTATTGACATCCTGTGTGACTGGCCCATTATTGTTTGTTCTTCGAAGTTTTTGAGGTTGTGCTTTTGTGGTGGATGGTCTCTGGTCGGTGGGACCCATTCAAAATTCAGTCATTTCAAATGCGCAATAAAAAATAGTCAGGGAGAGATGATGTGAGAATAAGCCACCACCATGAGCTCTTTATTGTTTCATGATGCAAATCCTAATGCGCTGGTATTTTTCTGCGAAAATCCATAAAGAGTATCCTAACGGGCCTGACCGACTATGCAAATATAACTGCCCATTATTATATATATTATTGAGTTATTGAGGGTTGGCAAACAAAGGCGTATGTAAAGTATAAAGGGACTCACTCCACGATCTTTTTAATTCTTGGTAATAATATTACATAAAAAGCAGGAGTCATTAATTTTTAATTTGATCAAGTTATGTCTAACTATGGCTTGGGGATGAAAGGGTTGACGATATTTATATTTTTAAGGATTTTTTTGCCTTTTGGCATAAAGTGCACTTGTGCTCATGTCCAGTCATGACTGTTGATGTTTCATTAAAATTAATGTTCTCCCACAACTCAAGCGTAAAACGTTTTGACGGTTTTACATAAGTGTGTTGTAATGACTAAAGTGACTAAAAAAAGAGTATTATTATTTGTATTAAAGGCTCTTCTCTCCTCATTCTACGAAGATTTAGAATAACGATAAAAACCGCAGACTATTCTAGATATTTTTTTTGGGTGACGATAATCACGATGATGAGATGAGATGGGATATGATGATGGCTTAGTGATGGCAATAGCCACGTTTCTATTTGTGGAAGAAGAGCCTTATTAAACATAACTAGCTTGAGAAGTGTCGTTTTACTTATTTGGCTTTGTTTGATGGACGCTTTATAAAAGTGCAGTTAAATGCTATTCTGACTTTTGATATATAAGGACATCTCTCCCTCCGCAAAAAATATAAATGTTTTTTTCTACTAATCTTATTCCCTTGTTGAAGATGCATAGTTGGCTGATGGGATATTGAAGATGCAGGGTGTTGGAGGAGAGGATTTTGGAGGCGGTGGTGCATTTAACGCTATTTTCGTTACTTCCATAAAGAAACGGTTGTTGTACCATTGACTAAAAATCCCAAGAAGAATGGGTTCTTCTGCGTCAAATCAGAGAGAAATCATATGCCAAATGTACTTACGATAGCTTGGCAGTATCAAAAGTACATATTAAATCTCTATTCTTCTTAAAGAAATGAGATGATAACGTTTTTCTTCATGGTGTGGCGTGGCATAAAGGAACACATTGTTTTTATTAGTGGCACTTATTATTTTTCTTAAAGATTCCTCCTGCCCATGTACTAAGTGCTTAAAATGTAAGTACAAAAGCTTTCTTTATTAACAGACTCCATAATCATATTAGTTCTCTCCATATCCATATCATATTCTACAAAAGCGCCTAGTATATATTAATCGTAATAATAATACAGATTACGAAAACGATAAAAAAGATTTGTTGGTTTGTAAGTGGGCTGGCTAAAATGTAGGTAATATAATAATCCCCCTACAAAGTAAAAATCCAAAGATGAAATATATGATGATGACCAAGATGAGATGACGGAGGAAGACTAAAGATGAAAGAAAGAGTTTTTCCTCAGTGGCAGTCGGTCTGGTCTGTTGGTCGGTGAAATGGTGAATGGTGGTTAAAGTTAAAAAGTTGACTGGGTGAGTGAGAGCGGATTCAATTGATTTAATAGGAATTATTGCATACCTACATTTTACTTGGAAAAATAACCAACGTGGTAAAAGTGGTAATGCAGTAGTCTAATCGTTAAGTCTGCCTGGGTTCTCTAAGTTTTGTTGGAGTTGGGACTGACTCGAATTATCCCAATTTATTTTCGATTCTTTAAAAAGCAATGTTATTAAGTGTGTATTTACTTTACTCTGCGAGGTTTACGTCACTCCTCCTAGTTTTAACACGATCTCTGTCTCTATCATTATTATTGCCATCATTTACCTAATAATCATATCCGTGGACATCTTACATGAACATGAACTGTATGGTTTATTGGGCTGAATATAGTAAAATGTAATAAACACATTCGTTCATCCTGTCGTTTTCCTCTCGACTCTCAGATTGTGAGCCTTTTTAATCTAAAACGTGACTGTGGACTTGAACTTGCTGGAAAAAATTATAATATGGAGGTATGCACATAAATATCTTATAGATATATATAACCTGATATAAAGATATAAATAATACCTATTTTCCTGAAAGATTTAATGAATGCGCATATAAAGACAACAGAGTTGTTTTGAGGATGATGAGAGCAAAGACGAAGAAAAGGATTAACTCTTGTTTATGGAAAAAAGAAGGATATTTTGTGTTAAATTGGCTATGATGTGAGCAAACGTGTGCATATGGCTTCGGCTTCACATATAGTTCACATCAACGTCAAAACCGTATGCTCGATGCTCGCATGGAACATGAAATAATCCCACACGGCAGAGTTAGAAAAAGAGGTTGGGAAGACGTAGAAATGCCGTTTTGCTCAGCTCCGCGTGAGACATGAGCGTGAAGTTAAGTTTCTCTGCTTATTGGAATCCTTTCATGGGGCGAAATAAGTATTTTTAAATAGAATAAGAAAAAGAAAAAGCCGTATAAAGTAAAAAGAGTCATCATCGGATCGTTGAATCATCATCATATCACCATCATTGAAATTTGTTAACCGAGTTATTCAAAACTGAGTATCAACCTATCTTATGTAATTATTTTTAAAGTGATTAAGCTGTAAATAAATTCTATGCTAGTTCGGATGTGGACAGCCAGTTAAAATTTACAGAATGTTGAGGTTGGGGATCTGTCATTATAACCCAATTGCATTGCAAAAAATACATTAAACACGACGTTGTACTATTTAACAATTTTTCTTATTTGTTTTCCAGACATAAAGCGACACCGGTCCTTCCAAACAACTCTCCATCCCTACAATCCATCCCAGGTTACTAATCCGCCATCCCCAGCAGCCTCCGTCAATTTCATCGAGGAGACCTTCTGGGACTATTATGATTACGAGTATGAGAACTCCTCCTCAGATCCTGGCTCAACACCCCGAAATCCCAGAAGGACCGTCACAGCAGCAGCAATATCTGAAAGTAGCTCTGCAAAGCGCTCTCCACCCCACAGTAAATTAAATACACCAAAGACAAAATTTAATTCAAGAATATCATCTCATCATCCAAATCACCCTCGATTAAAAGCTCATTCTGTTATAACATCATTTCGAACAGATTCGAACCGGTCAAGCTGTGAAAGGAGTCTCGGGGAAACAATGGACTACGACTGCTCCCTAAGAATGAATCAGCTTGCGTCATTATCCGACACGGAAATGGGGGAGAAGGGAGGGAAAAGAGGAGACAGAAAGGAAAGGGCCTGCCCAACGTCATCGTCGGATTACAGGAGACATGGCGATGTGAGTGTTCATCCTCATCCCCGCTCCAGTTATCATTATGCAACGATTTCCTCCTCCACAAATCCGTATTTGCCGGCGAGTGAGTATGTATACAGGAGGAGACATCAGGACCATGAAATGCCTAATGAGCCCCCTCCCAAGCCGGAGAGGAAGTTTAGAAATAGTAAGCGATCTATGAGCCTCAATGCGTATGATGGGCGGAAGTTATTCTCCCCTCTGAGGACCTACTGCGTTTTAATGAAAGAGAATATTGAGCCTGGACAGAATTCAGAAAATGTTGGAGGTGACAACAACACCACTGGTCCTTCAAACAATAATTATACGTCACCAGAGAGCAGTCCTCAGCGGTATAATGCTGACCCCACAAGGACTACATCCACAACAAGTGCCATAATGAACAATACCTCGCCAATTTCTCTCAGCTTTACATCAACCAACTCCTCAATGAAATTCAACAGTTTACCCAGAGAGCGATACATCAGAATCGAGCGGGAGGATGGGGACGGCTCATCAAACACCGACAAGTTCTCCTCCCTAAAGTACCCCTCCTCCAGGAAAACAGACTCCCTATTACTGGGGAAAGCAGAGACGGCAAATAGAGAAAGGAACGTGACAAGAGTGCCAATTAACAAAGATGACAGCAACGACCTAAATTACCCCACCAACCATCGGAGTAATAGCTTTACATTTACTCCGCCAAAGAGTAAAATCGAGCGGTCTCAGTCCTACAGAGAGATCTCTTCCCGACCATCATTTCCACACTATCACACCGGCGTCTCAACATCTGCCACATCTCAGCACACACTTCCCCGTCATCACAACCAACTTTCCGCAAACTCCCCCGAAAAATCTAAGTCCAACGTGGTTGACCCCAATTTCAGCCCCCCTGCCGGAACAGCGTCAACCCTGCCAAATTTTCGAACTGGCAGAGCAAAGCCGCCTAGAACAAACATTCCAAGTACAGCTTACAGCGTATGGGATAGCGGGAATAAGTCGGATAGCGGAAACTTCTTCCGTTCAGAATTCGACGATGGGAGTGATGTAGTTATCGAAAACTTTATAAAAGTGCATAGCCATAATCTAAGTAACAACAACTTGACTGGCAATACATTTCCCAAGAGGAAGTATCCCCCAACCACAACCCACATCTCTAGTACACCACCACAAAATCATCAACAACGCCGGGCAAGTGACGACAACGAATACAGGAATACTTCAGCAAAGTCATCAGACCCATTTCAACAAGTTGATCCGTCCAACGACTATCTCCGCCAGTGTTCCACTTTCCCACGTGGAAATAGAACGAGAAAGGAGCCTGTGGATGCTCCCGTAGAAAAACAGACTGAACAGTTGCCAAACTTTAAGAAGACTATTAACGCTCCTCCGCCACCCAATCAACGAAACAATATACCTCCTTCCGGTGATAAACAAGATGCGTTCTTCCATCAATCCATGTCTACTCCGAAGACCCCCTCTGTCACTTTGCCCCACTCAAGTAATTTATTGAATCCTGTGCCAAAACAGCAATTTGAGAAGAATCCACCAGTTAAAGTGGGAATGAACGGGCCAGGCTCCAGTGCAACCTTACCTCATCCATATATTCGGCGCAACAAACAGTTATCTATAAATAGCAACAGTCCCAATAACAATGGCATTACCAATAATGATAACAAACAGCGAAATGGAGCTTCTCCCCAAACCAAAGGAGATTCCGGTCCTTCCATCTCTGAGATAGAGATGGAAATCGAGCGGGACATATTTTTCCAGAAAACACGAAGCCTCGACAGAGTAAAGCCCTCGGCAAAGTCAAAACTCAAGTCAGTCCTCAGTTTAGGAAAAGGAAATCATGGCACGGTTATTGATAACAACAATCCGGCTAATTTACATTATCCGATGGAAATTGACTATTCAGATTCCCAGCCATACAACAACATAGGCAGATTGGCGTCTCATCAACAAGAAAACATTTTTTCAATAGATCAAGTTGACAGGAAGCATGCAAATTCGAGGGCTAATGGAACTAGTAAATCCACTCATGTACAAGCCAACCCATCCAATGATATACTTAAACCTCAGCAAGTGCACCATAACTCCTCCAACAACGTAGCTCCCATGCCCATACCCTCTCCGAGACTGAAACGGAAAGCGAAACTGCAACAGAATGAGCCCATCTCATCATCATTATCATCGCCATCCTCCCAACATGCAAACAACTCGGCGACTCTTTGCTCTCCAAAAATAAATGGAGATGAAATGAGTTCAAGCGCTAGTCCCAAGCTTATTGGACCAGGGACAAGTTACGGGAGCGAAAAACTGACTTACTTTCCTCCATCCACTGAGTCTCCTCATCATGTGCTAAATGAGCCAGATCATCACTACAACCAACCGCAACAGCAGCATTACCAGGGCCAGGGATTGCTCGGTAATGATATGATGGCTTATCCAAGCAATAGTTTTCAGATGCCAACTGGCTCCACTGCCCATAATCCAATTGTATCGGGAAGCGGTTCAAATCTCAATGCCAGTATTGGTCCCAGCTCTAAACTCAGTTTTACGAAGGATACTTCCATAAAGACTGATCACCAGTTGTCCCCCTCGCCGACAACGATATTTAATGGAATGAGTAATAGTAATGGTGATGTTGATATTATGAAAAGTGAGAGGGGAATGAGTGCTCTAAATCACATTAGTCAACCATCAGGCTCTACACTTAATTACTCTAATTCGGATAGCCCTGGAGTCAATTTCATGATCTCTAACTCTCCTCTGTCAACATCTACATCAGTGGGTGAGCTGGAGTCGCAAAGTCAACAGCAACCGTTTTCTTCTCTTGGCTTTAAAGAAAGAAGCATGCATAACAGCCCCGTAGACTCATCATTATCATCTCAGCAAATAAAATCCGCACTTGCGAATTCCTCTGGTGGAGACTCATCCAGTAAGTTGGCCAACTCCGGTGGTGGCATTGGCAAGGCAGTGAGATTTGAGCCGCACGTCATTGCAATGGAGATTGAGTCAGAGCAGCGCAAATTATTACAGCAACAACAACATCATTCTGGGGCAGCGGGATCAGTGTCGACGCATAATAACAGTAATAATAATGGCATTAATTCCGTGGCTGATGGTGGTGGTGGTGCTGGTGGCGCTAGTAATAATGGGAATGTTAGTGGGATGAAATCAAATTCGGGCCATCATAATAATGTGCACAGACACGTTTATGGTAATAAAGGGAGACACCATTACGTCCATGCTCCGTCCTCCTCATCCTCCTCATATCTCCCAGTTCTTTATCACTCTTATCACAATCAGCAACATAAATACATCAGAAAGGGGAACAACGGGAATGTTATCGCTGGAGGTGGACCTAAGAGTGGAAAAAAGAGTAAAAAGTATAAAGGCTTTGTGGCTAGAGCCATCGCGAAGGTAAAAAGCAAGGCTGCAAACATCAAGAAGGATTCTTCATCAGCAACAACATCAACTGAATCGCCTACGGTGTATTATCCAGTGCAGCAAGGAGGTAAGGGGACTCCGTCTTCCTCCATACCACCAACTCATAGTGCCAATAATCTTCCTCCATCTTCTAGCTCAACTGCGTCATCATCTTCTGTAATAACTTATATAAGCCCGAAGCCCCAATCCCAGCATAGTCAACCACCTGCTCAACATTCCCTGGAAGAAGTGACTGCAGCTCAGCAACAAGCTCATAATAATGTACCGAGAATCACAGTAAGCCTGACGTCAACAGCGGAGGAGGGTGGAGGAATCCAGTCGTTAAATGGCCAGTCAAAGAAATATTACACAACACCAAGTGGGAAGCTTAAGAAGAGTTCGCAAGCAAAAAGTCATAAAGTCAGTGGAGGGCTAAGTGGGTCAAAAATAGTGAGCAGTGTGGGTGGCCCAAGTGGCACTCGAAGAATGGATGGGTATTTGGATTCCAGAATGCCCATTTCCGGAAGTGAGAATAGTAATGAGGCCCAATCCCAATATCCGGACTCCTTCTCTCTCCACACGGATCGGATTACCCCAAGCTCAAGCAGTGGTAGCTCCTCTAGCTCCTTCACCTCCAATCTGCAAGAGTCCTACGATTTATATCACAATCAGACCATGCCTGACAGCGTCAGCGAGTTGGTGGCGAATGCAACAATGATGGCCCCCTCTCCCGATCATCAGTCTGATAGCGTCGAAGGTGAAATCGAAGAGCATTCCGATAGCTTAGATCAGGAATCCGATAATGCAAATGAGGAGGATGACGATCCTCATTTCGCTTTTAAATCATTCGATGAAAGTGATTCTGAAAATGAAGAGCCAGATTTTGTATTCTACCCTACGCCTAAGCCCACGGACTACAGTACAGCTACGCCAACTCCGTCAGGCTCCGTTAGGCCCTATCATAATAATATTGATGATATGAATCGAAAGAGAGTGATTACAAGCGTAGCGTCTTCAACAGACGGTGACTCGCATGCCCCCTTTCCTATTACCCCCACCTATGGCAATGAGACCACGACGAAAGGGAAGCTTAATAATTTTATTGGTGAAGTTGGTAGCGCTGTAGCTCCTCTTCAAGATCCAACTCAAGATAGTGGTAACAGCTCAATGAGAAACAAAGGGAAATCGATGTCGAGCGAGCCAAAAATGGTTGTTGGGATTCCAACCTATCGCTCTCCCAACACAAAAAGGGGACTCAATTCCCATAAGCAGCAAAACCATTATGGAAAATCGCAGCCCTCAGTTCCCAATGCCAATCCCACTATCACAGGCTTGCCAAAATCCATCAATGAAAATGTCAAGCTGAAGTCATCATCATCCCAATCATCAGCATCGTCATCATCAACATCCTCATCATTTTATAAAGAGCCTCACCCATTACTTCACCAAGACACCTTTTCTACGTCTTCTCATGAGAATATTAAGGATTCCTCCACTCTACCTGAGAATCATCGTGAGCAACGTAGTAGTAACAATAGACACGACTCCTCTAGTCCTGCCAAAGACATCATCAACTCAACAACAAGTACAGGTAGCCCAGGTATGAAACTCCTGTCAAAGCATTACCAGCCCAACTTACCTGAGAACATCTTGAGAGAAGAGAAATCCCAGCCGTTCCTCCCCATAAAGAGTTGCCTCAGCTCAGGTAGACATTATGAGAATGAACGTGATCGTGTTCATGATCATCACGAAGTCGAAGACAACTCACAGAAGAGCCAAGATGTTGATGGGAATGCCAGAGGTAACATAACAACTCATGTTTATGGCGATGCTGATGATGATTCATGTAAGAAGGAAAGGGTTACTTCACTCCTCAATCCTCACGATGCTGGGAAAAAATCTGGTGAAGGAATTGCTTCAGCGATGGTGATCCCAAGCACAGGGCAGAATATCCCTTCTCCTCCACATAACAGGACTGGTGGTGGTGGTAGTGGTGAGCCCAACAATGAAGGGAGGTTGACTGACCTAACTACAACAACTACATCAACAAGATCGAGCCGTGGGCAAGAGCAATTAGGAGCCCCAAAAAATGCAGACTCAATAACTGGCGATGAGGGCCTTCGACATGGTTCCCCTACAACAAGTACAGTTTATCCGAGCTACGTTAATAAGGATGTGCACCCTTCGTACAACATTTCGACATTAGTGGATAACGTTGAGGGGAGAGGGAACAAGTTGTTAAGAGATAATTTACAAGTTGAGGAATCATCCTCAGCCTGCTCAGTATTGCAAGCACGAAACTCATCCACTTCTTCATGGGCGAGTAACAATAAGAAGAAGAACCATCCTCCTTCTGGTGCAATAAGTGCCTATAATGCGAAAACTCAGGCTAGCGTGACCAACAATGGTAATGAAAATGTGAAAGATGATCATACTGGGGATGCTGAGAGGTTACGCAGATTGGAGTTGGTGAAACGGCAACAACATCTTTTCAGTGGGGAACAGAAAGCGAGTTTCAAATTCCCTGATAAGGCAAACAGTGGTGCTAATACTGATAGTCAAAGGGGGGATAATGATCAGTTTGGAGGGAGAGAAACTACTCCAAGAAGGGAAGATCAAGGATATTCCAATATTGAGCAGCCCAACTCGTTGGAGACGCAGTGTGCCAATGATCAAAGCTTTTTGAGTGAGTCGGAGGTGAGCAGTTGTGGGAAGAGTCCAAGTCCCAGTCCCAGATTTAGATGTAAGAAGCTGGGAAACCGAGCTGGGGGGAATCGTCTACATCCAAAGTTTGGCCAGAGGAGTAGTTCCAGTCCCAACGAGAAAGAAGCTCCAAGCAGGAGTAACACCCAGCACGGCAGCCACCACCTGTTGAATAGCCCAGACGAGGAGAGGAGGGCTGGAGGGTCGTCTCCATATACTGAAGAAGAAGAAGAATCCCTCCCAGATCTAGCTGGCTCTGGGGGAACTGCTGCTGGAATGTCCATGCTTCCTCCGTCCTTATCTGTGAGTGATAACAATGGGAGTGGGGCTAACGCCACAAACAATTATGGAAAATTTAAGAGTCGGGTTCTCCTAAATTCGGATGATTTGGAGGATGATGAAGAGCTCTCACGTGCTGTTGCAGATGCGATCAGCAACAGTAAAGTGGCCAACGGGGCTAAAAATAGGGCTCACCCCAGCAGTATTTCCCCATGTGGGGGGAAGAAGAATGTTACCACGGTGGAGATAAGTGGTGATGTGGGTATCGTGTCAAATAATCTGCCCAATAATTTCGGAAATAGTGGGCCACCCTTGTATAAAACTGAAAGTGGGAATAAGAACCCCTCCAGTATTCGGAACAGACATCATCAGCACCAACAGGTCTCCAATGATCATCTTCAGTCTTCTGGCCTCAGCTTCATTCAGCAGCCGTCCCTTCTAGATCTTAATTCTGATACAGAATCATTTGTTGATGACCACGGCGGGATCATCGCAATTGAGAAACCGATTGAGCCAGAAATCAAGACAAAGTTGGTGGATAAGGTGGTGCGACGCTTATCTGAGGATGTGGGCTCCAGTGTAAGTGCTAATGAAAGTGGTAGTGGTGATAATGACACTGAAAAGGCGAGTGATGACAATTCTTCCGATTGGCAATCCGAAAGTACAAATACTGTAATCTTCCGTGGGAATCCAGGTGTTGTGGATAGTGATCACCCATTTTATAGGTCACCTAGTTATCACGACCCGGAAATACAAATAAATAATATAACCGTTGGGGACAATGATGATGAGAGCTTTTTGCGTGCGGAAAATGCGGGAAGTGAGCATAACGGCTTATCATCCAGCAAAGTAAATGTGGGGCATAAAGCAACAAAAGTGAATAAAGTTAGCACAGATCGTATCATCGGGATAAAAACGTCAACGACTGATAACACTATTAGCTCATCATCGACAGCTGAGGATTCCCATACAGTGAAAATTGGCTCGAAACGTAAATTTGATAAGAATAATGACCTCAGCAGCTCATCATCATCGGCAGGTGACTCATCTGAGGAGTTGGGCAAATCCAATGAAACGTTGACGGACATTTCAGTGCACGAAGGGGGTCACAGTCAACAGGACCAAGTTCTTTCTCAGCATCCCCGAATTCCAGAGGAGAAGGAGGAGCAGGACCATTTGGAGGTGGAGTTGGTAATTCATCCAGATAAGAAAATTGTCAACGGTGGAAATCGACATTTTGTCCAAGGAAATACGAAATCCCCCCATCACAGAAGGGAGAGCCCCGAGGGTCAAGAGCAAGAAGTACCTGATCGATCCTTCCCGGAGGATAGTAAAATTGCAACGAAATCAACAATCCCTCCACCACCTGCTCACATGATCAAAGAGCAAATAATTGAACAGTCTAATTCTGCCGTTGTTCCCAATGCGAAAGAGAAAAAGATGGAGGAAAGCGGTGGAGGCAGTAGTGGAGGGAATGGACCCAATGATGGAAGTACCAGTAGTGGGAGTAGGCCAAAGAAAAAGTCTTCAAGTAGGGGGACCATAAACAAAGAAAAGATATTGCAGACAATGCTGAGTCAGATTCCATCCCGGTCCTCACCCGATGGTGCGGATGCGGATAAGTCTGATGCTACTCCAGAACCGGAAGTTGAGTCACCAACTCAAACAGGTGTAGTAGATACCTTTGATGTTACCTCAGATGAAGATAGTTGGGTGGAAGAGATATTGTTCGAAGATGAGGATGACACATCCTTCGAAGAGGTCGTGAAAAAGCTTCCTCCTCCATTGGATCTGACTTTGCATACAATTGTGGAGGAGTCTTGTGAGGAGTCAGAGGCCGAGAATAGTGGCAACTTCTACCAGCCTTCAACAAGTGGGCTTGGAGGGAGCCAGAAAAATGCGTCGTTAAGCCAGTCAGAGAGCAATGCAAATGAGCTTGAGAAATACTTCAACTATGGGATCTACCCTGATCCAAACTCTGGGAAGAATAGTCTCCCTAACGAAGAGTCAGAGTTTTCTGATACCTTCAGCGAGTCAAGTTTCTCCTTGCAAGAGGATGACTTTAATAACGGTACTCAGGGAGAGGGAGGACTTCTCGATCCTGCAGAGTTGGCTTCCTCCCGGCTGGAAAAGTATTTCTATAATTTAGGCGGACCCCAATCCATGATGAATCCCATGAACAGTAACATGATTAATCAGCATGCGGCGGACTCTGATTCCGTCGGCTCAGAATCCGACTCTGACAACAGTTTGTTGGAAAAGCGGAAGAAGGTTCTGAAGCATCACCGTCGATCCGCAGACTTTGATGATGAGTTCGGAGATAAAGTTTCAGACGAGGAGGAAAGTTTTGGGTTCGGCCAGGATGGATTTGATACGATTAAGAAGACGGCAAGAAAAACGAAAAAGTCGGGGAGCGAAGGGAGCATCAACAACGACTCCAATTATGGTTCCTCCGCCGGAGGAAATCAAAACTCTTCGGGGATTACAACTGACCAAGCTGCTAATTCCATCAATTTATCCTCCTCATTTTTCGAAACGAAAAGTCCAAAACCACAACTTAAAAAGTCTGACTCGGAATCCTCCTCAAGTAACAAAGCTTCCAATCCGTCCGGCAGTGAGAAGCCTGTGATAAAGGTCAACAGAAGCAATAGTTTTACGTGGA
This sequence comes from Lepidocyrtus lignorum, assembly GCA_034696835.1. Classification (NCBI taxonomy): domain Eukaryota; kingdom Metazoa; phylum Arthropoda; class Collembola; order Entomobryomorpha; family Entomobryidae; genus Lepidocyrtus; species Lepidocyrtus lignorum. Next base: position 44,846 of record JAQGAG010000008.1, read on the forward strand.
GCTCTGATGAGGAAGTTAACATTATGATGTCTAAGTTAAGGCAGCTCATTAAAAATTTAATTAAATCAAAGGCCGAGGCAAACTCGACCTCCGCTCAACCAACTACCTCTTCGAAACTGTCTTCCTCGGAATCCGGAGGGACCGGTGCTAACATCAAGGATAAGCAACTAGTCTATTTAGAAAATGAGCTCATAAGATTGATGAAGACAGACAATCTGAAAAATATCGTGGAATATCTGAGTTCCGAGGAATCCGACGTGGACGATGTCTACAAATTCATCAAAGTTGTCAACTCCTCCGGAAGTACCCCCGTAGACCTTGATGATCTCGGTGATCTGGGTGAACTGGACATCGATGATGCCAACTTGTTGGAAAATCTTCAGTCGACAATGCAACAGGATGGAAGTATGGGCCCTGGCTCGTCCCCCAAGAGCAGTCCTGCACTTTTGGCCAAAGTAATGCATCACATTGGGAACAGGTTGAATATGTGGATGAAGGACGAAGGCACTTTGGAAGATGATAACAATGATGATACCGTCACGCTCAAATGTGCTCCAAGTGTTAGCTCAGACTTGAATGAAGATAGATTCAGTTGGAAAGGGAGCTTTGAGTCGGCGCTTGCAGCAAAAAGACAAAGTGTTGGGTCGACGGACTCAATTTCCAGTTCTGATTATGGACAGGACAAGTAAGTAGAAATAGTCTTAAATGCAATAATTACTAAATATATGCATATTATTTTTTGTAATGAATTGTTCCGGAACATGATCACGTTTGCTTTCAACCCAGGTCAATGCTTCGTTCTTCCTCACTACATCACTTAACAACATCCCAACCCATCGAAGAAAACAAGGAGGAGGAGGAGCCAGCCTCATCCTTACCCAGAATGACAAACCTGTGCAATTCTCTACCAAGGCTGAATCAACCAAACAATCCTGCAATTTCACGCGCTCATAGTTTAGTTATGAGTGCTGGAAAGAGTGAGCAACCCACTGGAACGGAACCATATCCTGTAAGTATCAGTGGACCAGTCAAGTCAGCTCGATATAGGCCACCTGGTTTCCAGCCAAGTATGAAGGCCAAACGCATCGATACAGAGGAAAAAGCTAGTCCAGCCATTTTGAGTCAATCAACCCCTGTCCTGACGCAGGATTCAGCAATTCTAAAAGTAATATCCCTTTTCTTTGAAATGTCAAAATGATGATGTGTTACGAATTGTTTTCTTTTGTGATATCTATTTATATTTTTGTTTGTATTTTCTCTTTGCAGAATCGGAGTGATTCGATGGGAAGCATTTTCCACGATGTGAAGCCATTGATCAGTGTAAAGGGTCAGGTAGAGTTTGGCCTTCAGTACAATTACAAATTAGCGTGTTTGGAAGTTAAAGTAACGGGATGCCGAGATCTTGCTGCAGCGGACTCAAAACGAAATCGATCTGATCCGTAAGCAGCATATAGCTTGAATACAATAACTGAAAACTTGCAATGACAAAGACACAGTTGAGTGAAGTTACAATAAATTTCTATGTTTCAGATATGTCAAAGCTTATCTTCTACCTGATAAGTCGAAAGCTGGAAAGAGAAAAACCAAGACGAAGAAAAACACCTTGAGTCCAGCATTCGACGAGATTCTTAAGGTAAAAATATATTGAACGAGTACCGAACATTTAAAAAAATTTACACACGGCTGGATTTTGCTAACGGAAATACTTATATTTTTCTTGTAATTAGTTCCCCGTCACTCTATCAGATCTTCAAAACAGAACATTATGGCTTAGCGTATGGCATAGTGACATGTTTGGGAAGAATGAGTTCCTTGGAGAAATCCTGGTGAACTTGAAAGATAGAGTTTTTGACGATCCTAATCCAGGATGGTGGGAACTTCAGGAAATGGTAAGTTTGTGATGAAATTGCAAATAAAATCAAATTAAGAAAAAGAAGGACAGAAATTTAATTATTCTTTTTTGAACTTGGAACTTCTAGTCTGGTCAATTGGAAGACATGCCAAAGGGAGACGTAGTTATTGCGCTGAAATGGCAACCAAAGACTGACAGTACAGGCAACCTATCTGTATTAGTAAAAGAGGCAAAGAATCTTGTTCCAGTCAAAAACGGAAGCCCGTCAACTTTTGTTAAATGGTAAAATTAAATTTCACTAATTGCACAAAAAATCTCCCTGAACTTTCATCAGTAAAATTATGTTTAATATTATTTTTCTCTGCATGACTGTATAATAAATTGAACAGTGTATCATTTCTTATGTATCATATTCAAAAATATTTATTGTATTTTTGCTCAGTGAAAGCGAAAACTCTCCTTAGAATTCTTACTCGTCTGTGCTGTACATCTTGGAACATAATGGTTGCCATCGGTGGAAGACTATTTTTTTATAAACTATTTGTGTAGATACTTTCCTTCCTTCTTTCTGTATCATAGAAAGTTGCTTCAAGTAGCCATAATCCTATTATCGGGATTTTTGGCCAAAAACATTTGTCGCACAAAAAAAAGAATTTTAGCTCGGTTTTGGTAAGTCATGGAGAAATCTTCCTTGCTCTTGGTGTGCTCTTTGTTGTGCGTGGGAAAATTAACAAACTGACTTCTTCTCTTCTAATTCTTCTGAAACTTTATTATACATTATAAGTGGATATTTTCTTTCGTAATATTTCATTTTCTGTTTCTGTTTCTCATGCTAGTTTATCAACAAACTTAACTTTGCATTTTCTCGGGCAATCTGATTTCAGTATCATTTCCTTTAACCTAAGCCTCTCTCTAGCTTCATGAATTAAAACATATTAATGCATGTTTACTTGTTTTAATGATCGAATGTACATAAAAGTTATGTAATGTAACAATTCGATCCGTAAAAAGTGTATAACATTGTACCTGGAATAATCTTGCAATGTGCGTTAAACGGTTAATTGCAGTAACACTACTGATTGTGGTTTATATATAACGGGAAGATTATTTATTGTTTCGAGTAATTATAATTGTGTAATTATTTTCTTACAGTGCTTTGCTTTCCGAGAAAACGAGAAAACAAAAGACATCAATTTGGTAAGTCAAATCAGCAAATTTTAAAGAATCAAATCTGAATATGGACGCTATTGAAATTGGAAAATTTATAAATATTTTCTTATGAATATTTCAGTCGACGAAATTTCAACCCCATCTGGAATCAAACCTTGTTGTTTGAGGACGTGGATGATGAAGGTGTTGAATTAACAATTTGGAATCATGATTTGTTGGCAAGCCATGATCTGATCGGGACCATTCGACTTGAATACGACAGCTCGCTGTGGGAGTCAATGCTGTCCCGTCCATCATTTTGGGTGGAAGGAGTATTGAAACTGAGCTAAAACAACATTTATAGAGTCACTATATAATTATTAGTTTTATACAAAAAAAATACTTCAAGTGTGCACGAAGGTGATATTAGAAATTGTTTAACCATGTTCAGGTATGTATCAAGATAAGTCTACTAATTTACCATGTAACCGTTTACTTACGTTGTCCGTGTTGCCGATGAAATGTTAAGGTATTAATTGTGACTATACTCTCTGTCTAAGAAAATATTTACATCTCTGATTTATATCTACTTAATATATATTTTCTCATGTAAGAACCATTAAGTACGAAATTATAATAATGCAATTAATTAATCACACATTTTATATGCATCCCTAACCACGTTTTTGTAATAACGTCAAGTATATAGGATAGAGATATGGGAGCTGTCATAGCCAATTGTAAGCTATGGAGCTGTAAATTGTCAAGAAAAGAGAAAAATGTGCCTTTTGAAGCCAGCTATAAAATAACTGTTTTTGTATTTATGTAATAAGAGGAACTTCATACCTAGTTAATATAGATTACTTTAGAGCTATTAAGTGACTTTAATACACCTTCAAATACGTATATTTGTGCTATAATACAATACACCATTTATTTACATAGATCTTAATTATTTTTTTCGTTGTCAAACTCAATTCAACCCTAATTCAATTGCATTTCAACTTTTTACTCGAATTACTCAGTTATTATTTCTAGAGATATTATTTTAGTGTTAAGGTTGCGATTCCGAACCAAGTTATAGTTTTATACGAAATATTAATTTGTTTAAACGAGAATGTCGTCTCAATTAACAAAGATCGTATGTCTATTCGTCAATAAAAATAACCGTTATATACGAAAGTTATTAGCCTTATCAAAAGTTATTTTACATGCATTAATGTTCTTTCGTACCGTTTATATGGTAGTTTATTAATGGCAAGAACAACTTTTTTCCGAATATCAATTCCAGTTTCATTAAGAGCGAAAATCCCGGTAATTTTCTTTTTAAACACTTTCTCGTGCTTTCTTTTGACTGACAGAAAAACTGTATTTCCTTTGCACAAATGTAAAAATCTAACTTGAGATGAATGTGGAAAGTTTAATCCTTTCTGCATAAAAAGGGAAGTTGAAAAAACTTTCATGCTTTTCTGACTTCTCCTGAGCTTGAGGGGTTGAGTAGGTACTCTGATTTTTTAAACTGGAAACATTGTTTTACGACACTTCTGTCAAAATAGAATGAGGAAAGTGTTCTTTAGACAAGTACAGCTTACTTGAAGAATACCTATGCATGAGGTATGGTCATGTTTATATTCTTCCTTTTCAAAATTATAGTCCTCATTAAATTTGATGATTGTTTCTCGTTTCTCCCTCAAACTTTGTTTCCTCCTGACATTACTCTTCCCCGCTTATTTTGTCAACACGTTTTCCTCAGTTTTTAAAACGAAGTCAATTGCAAATGTCAGCGTCTTTTACTGCGTCTATGATTTTTAAAGGCTAAGTGCAAGTATATTGGTACATCTAGTAGTAAAGTAGTCTAACTCAAACAGGGAGAGCCACTTGAATTATTCTCCGCTCTAGAATCGTTCCCCGTTACTTCCGTTTTGGCTGTAGAATCATTCGATTCCATTGTAGTCGGAGAATCCATACGAATCTTTTCCTTTTGTTTCCTGACAATATCACTCCGTAGAAATATCATCTTTTATTCCAAAATCTTTGAATGACTATACGTGTAGTTGTATAAAAAATAGTAGGTATCCGCACTGAAACTATCAACTATAGCTATAGTACCCCTATTCTTGGAAAAATGACAAAGAAAAAATTTGGACATTAATTCGGAGGGGGAAGTTAGAAAGGTGGAATAATGGCGACAGCACGGGAATGGGAGAACCAGCATCTCATTGTTTCCACTACATTACCCATTATGGTCACCAAAAAAGTATTTTCACCCCCACTGCTTTTTGCATCTCATGTTGTAAGTATCCAGCCGCCAACTTTTCCCGGAAATCATATGCGCCAGGCCTAAAAATACTCTTTATTTCCCTGTATGTAGTTATAAAATTGGGAAACGGCATGTCTACCTTCTACCTTCCTACTTCTTTATACATTTAGAGCTGTTTCTACCCCTTTTCCTCCCCCCATTTGTCTCCTCTCTTCTGGGTAAAGCTAAAAAAAAGGAATACAAAACCAATAGGGGAAAAGTCAAATTGCTTTATAGTATATTCCATTTCGGCAATGTAAGTGCAAGTTGCAATCCTGCCAACTTATAGATTTCAAATGCATCTGGATTATTTGGAATTACGTAACATATCGTGGCGGCAGACGCGAGGCATACATTGTTTTTCGCCTTAGTTGTTTTTTCCATGGTCGGCTTTGATCTGTAATATCATTCGAAAAATTTTCCCCAGTTTCCACTCTTACATTACTCCACAATGTGTTAATTATACTGTATGGGTTACCTTCCTTCTACTTTCACTTTCAGGAAATAAAACTTACGACGAGTGAGCATGAAACGAGAAGGTAGCAAAGTCCACGTGGGATATTTATGTAGGAGGAAAATATGTGAAAACAAAATATTTGGGAAAGGAATCAAAAATACAAAAAATGCTGTTGATCGCCTCTATGTATTTTGATTTTGATACTTGTACTACATTTATGTGTGATGTGCGATGGGATCATGTCATGATTGTGATTAATTTTCCTTATTCAAACTGTGCACACATGGTTAAGGATATGTCATATTGATGTTGTTACACCGACAACATTTTCATGTTAGTGCGCACTTGAGTCAAGTCAGCTTAATTGCTTTAGCTAAACACAAATGATACCGTATTTCCGCATTTAAAACGCGGGTCCCGAATACAACGCGGGCCTCGAATAGAACGCGGGGGAAAACAAAAAAATAAGGAATAGAACGCGGGTCCCGAATATAACGCGTGTTTTATGATTATAGTATTTAAAATTTGCTTATAACATACTTATATGTCAATTTAAACCCTACCAATGAAAATCATGACAAATAATTTTGGACAGTTACTATATTTTGCCAAAACTAGCTATTTTTTAATGTAAACTTCAAAAATATGAGGTTATTTTTATTGTAAGTTCCTATGAATTTTGTCATTTTTAATACACCGCGGGCCCCGAATACAACGCGGACCTCGAATAGAACGCGGGGTAAAAATGGGAAAAAAGAAATAGAACGCCCGCGTTCTATTTGCGGAAATACGGTAATTTCACGCGTCAAAATAAGTCCTTCAAACCGCTGTCAATCATGTAAGACAATAATTATAGCGATAAAGTACGAGGATTAAAACCGATTAAAACTGAATTGAAATAAAGTGAATGGTGAACTGTAATTAGTTGCTTTAAACAAAAAGAACTATGTAAATGATAAAAATTTTAATTGTGAAGAAAAAACCATACAATTTAACCTTTCAAGGACAAAAGTGTCAACAAAATACACATACGCACTTAAATGGGCGTACATTTGGTAAGTTGGTCGATACCAAGGTCAGTATCGCATCAATCATGCAAAAATAATTTCACGGAAAAAACAAACAAAGATGCCTTTACTACAAATCTGCTTCAAATTACCCCATTTTCATACATGTTTAGCACAGTCGCCACCAACTCGGTCTCGAACTTTTTGTTTTTCTCCGAGCTTACAAGAACCTCTGAAAACATTTCCATAGCGTCCTTTGCCTTCGATTTGTCCATGTCGATTGCCTCTGCCTGCGGTTTCAGCACGATACTCAGCATTGGCAATGCTATCAAGAGGCCAAATATCTCTGCCCTTCGAAATCTCCGTTTCAAGTTGTTGAAGGAGAAGCCAGGATATGGTCTCACGTTCAGCTCATTGCAGGTCACCAAAAAGGACTCATAATATGCTTTGAGGAGATCATCCTTATGCTTATTTCTTATCGGGGCCCGGACACTGGACGAGAAGAAGTATGCGATGTCAACTGTTGGACAGGCTTCCCGATAAATTTGGAAGTCCACAAATGTGAGCTGGGCTAATTTGGTCGGTCCCTCACTTTCATCGTATCGGAATAACATGTTGTTGATCCAAGCGTCCCCGTGAGTTCCAGTTAGCCATATTTCTAACGAAATCAAAGAGATATATTGAGTAGTGCAATTATTTTAATTATTACTATTTATGAAAAGATACATAATTAAATACTTACCTTTACTATAATCCTTGTTCTCCGCGGGCTTCACTCGGAGCAATTCTTCAAGGTCGTCCTCATTTCTATCTTGTGGTTTCATGAATTTGCGCAAAATGTTCATATTGTCCTCCTCTGTCACCTTTTTAAGGCCTAAGTAAGCAGGATGGTCTGCTCCTATTTCATCCCTCACAATCGACACAGCGTTTTCGGTTACTTGATCCATGAGCGCTTTAAACTGACCCATAAGCTCATCATTGGAATACATCTCGTCGATAAATTTGGGATATTTAGATGAGAGCCGTTCTAGTTTATTTTTTTCTTTGTATGCCCACCCCAAAGCATGCAACTTGGCCATTTCTTTCAGAACAAGGATGGCATGCTCCAAATCCAAACCTTGGGTTCGATCTACCATCGTGAATTTTGAGTGTCGAAGGTCGGTCATCACAAGAAAGTTTTCTTTTTCCCATTGGGTGCCCTTAAATTTTTCTGTGAGTATTTAAGAAATACCTTAATTTATAGGTGAGAACAAATTCAAAGAACACTTTCAACGCAAAGAAAAAAGGTAAAAAAATGATACCCAAACTTACTTGACGGCGAAATAACAACATTCCCTCCGTGGAATGGTGGCAGCGAGAAATGAACCATGTCTTCGTTTGCCCCACTATCTTTTACCATTTGGTTGAGTAACGGAAAGAAAGTATCATACATAAAGAGTTCCTTCTCGAAGACATTCATTTGGTCCAAAAATTCGCGTCTCGCGGAGTGATTAGGATAGCACTTGATCAAGTAGTATTTTCGTTCAGTTTCTCCTTTGAAAACGACTTCAACCGCGTGCATGATAGACAAGTAGTTATCACCAGGATTGGTGCCCAACGTGACCTCAAATGTTTCCACTTTCTTTTCAAATACGAACTCTAGAAATTCTTTGGTCAAAGGAAAACCGAGGACCTCTTGCTCCACGTTGACTTCCGGAAGGGGTTCCTTATTTGGGGCCATTTTGCTCTTTTGGTGATGATTTACTGCAACAAATTTAGTTCAAAGTAAAAAAATTGAATGTGAAAAACTGAAATAAGTGATCCCTTCCCTTCCAGTCCAGTTGAGTTACTGTTCAGTGTGGCGTGATCCACGATCCAGCAATACCATTCATTACATTGCAAGTCGAAACTCATTTTCATTTTTGGACAGTGAAAATGATAATTCTACATGTTTGCTTGGTAAACATTAAAATGCAGATTGTGCTCAGCGTGACTGATAGGGAGGCGTGCGAGCTTCAAGTTGCTCGGACATATCGGTCATTGCGTGTCCTTCAATTCATAATTGTCCAAAAAAACTAAATTGGTTTCAATTGTCAGTTGTACTTGCAGGAGTACCTATAATTCATAACATTATATGTACTTATGATTGTGGGATATATGATAATAATAATGACCATGCATATCTCAATACTATGGATAGGTATTCCATTTTTTATTTCACATTTTTGTATGCAATTATCTATGTATAATTCCCCAGTGATAGTTTTTAATTCATACTGAATACTCGAATACTGGATGAAATCCTTGAACTCGCAACCGTCATAACAAGTTGAAATGTAATGTTGGTGTTGGTGTTAAATTGAAATACTTAATCATGGTATGAAAAATACGAAATCAGAAGGAAAATCAGTGTTGAAACTTTTGTCCGGAATTTTGTCCTATTGTAAAAAAAAGTAGTCGAATCAATGATGGCTATATGCCAGGGTATTCGGGACAACGTATCGTTGCGATTTTAGTTTGCTAGATTCACTTAACAATACATATATACATAATATGATTTGGTTAGTTCTGAAAATTCCAGTCGAATCACTATGATATAAACTATTTCTTTACCGCTTCATTTTTTTGCAAAGTACTTTTATTCTTGCAGTGTCACAATATCCCATTCTCATATAAATTTAAAACGGTAGCAATTATTTCATCATGCAGTGACTTGTTTTTCTCGCTCCCCTCAACCAACTTGGAATATAATTCTACTTCATCCCTTGCCTCCGATTTGTCCATGTCTATTGACTCATTAGAAGGTTTAAGAACAACGCTCAACAATGGTAGCGCCACCAAAAAGCCATATAATTCGGATCTCCTAAAACGCCTCTTCAAACTGTCCAATGAGAATCCAAGATAGGGTCTGACCTTGAGCTCCTCACAATACGTTACAAATGCATCATGATAAATTTCGAGTAGCTTATCTTTATTCGCTGTTCTTATCGGCTCCCGAATACTGGTGTAGAAGAAATACACAATGTCCACGGTTGGACAGGCTTCTCGGAACATTTGGAAGTCAACAAATGTGACGTCAACTGGTTCATCTTTAACGTGACGGAATAACATGTTGTTTATCCAACAATCCCCGTGTGTTCCAGTTAGCCATTGCTCTACATATAGTTAAGAGATGATAAATTATTGAGGTCATTACGTCAGCACCGATAAGGTCATATAAATTGCACGTGTGTAAATACCCTTATTATACGTGTCCTCTTTGTTTGGCTTGACCCGCAGGATTTCTTCGAATTCCTCCTCGTCCTTTCCTTGAGGTCGCATAAACTTCCGTATAATGTCCATTACACCCTCGCAAATAATCCTTTTAAGACTCACATGGGCTGGATGACTACTTCCTAACAACTTCTCTGTCACTTTCAGCGTATTTTGGTAGATTGGACCCATCATTTGTTGAATTGGCGGATTCACTTCCTCCTGAAAATATACATTGTCAACCAGTGTGGGGAATTCGGATGAAAGGCTAGCCAATCCATTCTTTTCTTTGTATGCCCAACCGAAAGCATGTAACTTTGCCAATTCTCGGAGGACAATCGCAGCATATTCCATTTCCAATCCTTTAGTGCGATCGGCCATTGTAAAGTTTGATGTTCTCAGATCAGTCATAATGATGAAATTTTCCTTGGACCAAGGAGTGCCCTCAAATTTTTCTGCCATATGGAACGCATTAATTTAATTGGTATGCTTAATTTAAATTAATTTAACTGGCCATGTTTTGTATCATTTAAACTCACTGGATTCAGAACCGACAATATTTCCTCCATGAAATGATGCCAAGGAAAGTTCCAACCCGCAGTCCACTGCCATCTTATTAAGCCTCGGGACAAAGTCGAGATAGATAAAATATTCCTTTTCGAAAACATCGAGTTGGTCCAGTGATGCCAGGTTAATAGGCATAATACTTATCAGCATAATTACTTATGGGCATAGGATTTTCGGCATAGGGTCTTATCTGCAT
>JAQGAG010000009.1:0-52515 GCA_034696835.1 Lepidocyrtus lignorum
GCCAACGCCAAATGGATCAATGGCATAATAGAGGAAGTCTATAACCCGTGGGAATAATCTGTCCAATGCTTCCTCTCTTCATCGCGGAACACAATGAATACATAGTGGAAGGGTGAGGAGGTTAGGGAACCTAAAAAAATAGGCTAAAGGAAAGGGGGGCTAACCGCTGGACCCCATGCCTCCTTGTGGGAAGACATGGAGCCCTTGGACGCAGATCCCCCTAACCAACCACACCCTACCATGCCGACCGAAGCCGACTTGTGATAAAGCTAGGCCTGCTAATGGGTATGGGGTGACGTATGGAATACACGAGTGCATTTGTGACTGTCAATTTTACTACTAATTATTGAGATAAATAAAAATGTTGAAGCCAATTACTTTTTGGAATGAATGTGTATGATAATGAGGCAGCTCAATGTGCATTAATTAGTCATTGAATGCAGAGGGTGACCAATAAAATTCGAAACAGCAATTAGATGTTGCTCATCCGGAAAAGATGGAATAAATAAGCATGGTTTAACATTCCCACGCTAGTGTCATGTTACCCCGAAGGCTTTATCTCCTGAAAGTGTACACGGGAACCCCAAAGTAATTGGAACCGTAAACTTTCAATGGAACTCCAAACTGAATAGGGAACTCTAAAGAATTACGTTACCCAGCTCAATGCATGCATTTTGTTTCATCTCACCCCAACCTAGCAAACCAAGCACATGGACAAGCAAGAGGCAAACTAATGCACTTTTTCGTCAGAATGTCGTTTGCATTGCATTTAAGATTCGGCTTGCATTCAGTACAGAAGTACACAAGTGAACGGAGGTGCTTTTTTACTCGACATTCTCATTGAAAATTCTGTTACGCTCTTCAATTAATTAGACAAGGATATTTTAAAGTAGATTTAAATTGCAGTTAAGATTGTAGTATACTGACAGGATTTCATTATTGCATATATTTAGTTTAGAGAATTTTGAATTTCTAATCGTGCATTTAATTGTGATGATGGATCCAAAGGAGGCTGTTGAGGTGACCGTTGGAGTAGTTCCTGGAATGAATCAGGTTGGTTAAATTAAACCTAAAAAGATAAGAAGTGTTTAGTGGTGTTGTAAAGATTAAGGCATTGATGTGAATTTATAATTACTTAATTGGTGATGATTTAATTGGGATTGGATTTTGTATTTAATTATTTTTTTTTAGAAGGAAAGTAAGGATGACCGTGCATTGAAAACTGGAGGGATGACAACTGGCCTTGTTGCTGATGCTGGCATTGAAAACCAAAATCCTGGCGTGGGTATGCTAGGGATGACGCCTACGGAACTCCAAGCTATGGTAAGAAGTAGTGAGATCGTTGATAGTAATTTACGTCGTATTAGGTCATTGTTAGGTCATTTTGGTGCGGTATATGATTGGTGATGATACTGATGATGAAAGGACAATTGAGAATTAAAAAGCTTAATATTTATACTACGCTTTGTACTTTACAGACTTTGGAGGAAAAGAAACGCTTTTTGCAGAACGTGGAGCTGTTTGCAATTATGGGGATTAAGGATCTGGAGGTGGTTAGAAAGGTGCTGGTGCAGTCTAACAACGATCCTGATAAAGCTGCCAGGATTCTGAGAAACAGGCATGACTCTTTGTTGGAGTCATCTGTAGGAAGCTCTTCCCAGCAGCCATCTTCATCACCATCCTCAAGCTCCAAGGTCAAGCAAGAAGATGACACTCTCTCACCACCTACTAAGAAAGCAAGACTTGTGATGTCATCGTCCGCAAACTCTGATACGCCACGGGATGAAGAGGAAAATGATAAGAACAAGGATGTGACGAAGGGCGAGGAAGAGTTGGAGGAATGTGTTATCTGCTTGGATCGATTCCCCAAAACATCTAGCAGCTGGAGGGAATTGAAATGTGGGCACAGAATCTGCTTTGTTTGCATTGATGGGATTGTGATCAAGGAGAAATCAAGATCTGGCCAGGAGTGCATCGCCCATAAATGTCCAATTTGCAGGGAGATAACGGGAGAAAAAGTAGGGACAACTCCAAACGGGAAAAGCCACGTTACGTTGCGCAGGGATATGGAATGCGAAGGATATCCGGATACTGACACCATCCACATTCACTACTGGATCGAGTACGGGCCCACCAACTTGATTAACAGGACGGCACTGCTGCCTTTTGTTCCGGAAGGGATTGAAGCGTTCCGGCGACTTCGCATCGGATGGGATCGACGACTGTGTTTTGAGTACGTGAAGAGAACACCAACAGACAACTCGGTCCTCGCTTGGAATTCTAAACTCCCTCAAAAGACTGCATATGGAGGTGGCCCTGACAAGTTTGGATATCCCGACCCTCAATACTTTGAAAAACTCGAGGAAGCAGCCGGAAAATTAGGAATTGACTAATGGTTACATGATGATATGATTATTTACTTGTAATGTCCATTGAAAGTATTGGGGGGGTGAGTTAAGGTATGTTTTGTGACATTGAGGTACAGCAACGAAATAAAGAGAAGAAAAGGTTACGTTTTTTTGTTTAAAGTTAATGATATTACGTATGTTATTATGTGCATACCAAACACCTTCATAATTGCATAATCTTTACATACTTATTATCATCATCAGTAATTATAACTGCCACACACTTGACCTACTCCTATCATGCGTATCGCTATTAACTATAGACTAGAAGTATAAACCTTTATTACGTAGCTGTAAGCTATGTATTGGTTTTGGCTGGCTCCGTCTGTCCGTCTGTCTGTCTGTCTGTCTGTCTGCGCTCTAGCGTCTAAACGCGTAAACCGATTTTATTCAAATTTGGTATGTAGGTACAAATGGTAAAATGTAAGAACTGTATTGTTTTTGGGGTCAATCAGACCACGTCAAGGGGGTCAAAGGTCAAGGTCATAATTTTTTTCAAATGACATGATATAGTAATTGGGGTATCAAAAGAAAGGTATTTTAATACTGATTTCAATGGTATGTGTTTCATCCGTGTCAGTAACATAGTCACTGAAAAATCACTGATTAAAAAATTCAAAATTTGAATTTTCAACAAATAGGTATTCAAATATTATCTATTTTTATAGTTCAAATAACTTAATTTCAAAGTACTTACAGCTACGTCATTGAAATTACAATCATTTTATTATTAAAAGTCCATATATGACAAGAGAAGACAGTCACTCTAAAAATATATATATAGGGCACCCCAAAAAGAACAGGGAACTCCATTATGGTTCGCATGCTACAGTTTACAGCCAGCCCCTTTTTTTGAAGCTGCACACTTGATATGAGCAGATGGATATGCTTGGCTACAAGGTCTTGTCTCGCTTTTCATCGCCGTCTCACAAAACACATGCTACACCACCACCCCCACCAGCAAGCAAAAAACAGCCTACTCATCCTCCCATTACACTATACACATAACAGGTGTAAAAAATGAATACATGGTAGGGTATGGGCTTTGGTGAAAACCATTGTCATGCCGGCATTTTCAAAATTTGCCAAAATCATGCTATGGCTATGGCTATGGTACACAGCTACCGCCTTCTTACATTCTTTCTAAGGCAACCACTCTCTTTCTTTGCTTCATTTCACTTTTGGTCGTTGATAGCCATTCATCTTTATCTCAATTAGCAGATCAACTTTAGATATTTTTAAATCGAATTAAGTGAAACAGTTAAATTCAAATTGCAATTAAAATTGTGTCTTCATTGAGCCTACGTTTTATTAAATTGAGTCGTTAGAATTAATAATTGCATATACTTTACATTAAAAAATTCCGTTTAAAAGTTCCATTTGAAAATTCCGGTAAAGTCAGTTCAAGTTAAAGTCGTTATCAAGAGGCGTAACTGGAACCTTATCCTCATCACAATACTGGATAGTGATAATGCCAACAATCAAGTTGAAGGTGCTGAAGGGGAGGACGCAAAAGGTGCCGGTGAAGTGCCAGTTATCGTGGAAGAAGGTACAGAAGGAGGAGGTTCTCCGATCACCATCGCTATCACCGCCACCAGTCAAGAAACGCCGTCCGAAGTCATCATTGATGAGGATCCATCCACCGAAGATACCGATGACCCGCCGTCTGAGTTTCTACAGCTGATGAACGGGACCGTAACCAGTCTTCACGACTTGTTTGCGGAGCGTGACTCAATCGATGAGGACGACGAAAAAGAAGCCATCAATGCTGGTGACTATTTTGCGGATGAGAATTCTATGCATCCCAACTCCATCCTTAATCTGTCTTCAGTGCTCCTTGACTGGTCATCGATTCTGGAGGTACGTGAAAAGACTGGGGAAGATGTCAGCGGTATTCGACGAATTCGTCGCCTTACTAGGAGGATCAAGGTTGATGAGCCGAAATGGAGTCTCATTGATACGGATGAAGGCTACTATCCGGACTTTTGGAGCCAAGTTGGGAAATTTTTCGAGACCATGGGGCCTTTCATTGAAGTTCTGACCATCGACTTGTGCCAAACAACATTTGCTGGCGTTCACTTGGCCCACGAAATGAAAATAAGAGAAAAGGTCTTGCTTCTGGACATGTGGAAGAATTTGACGAATGTAAAAGCGGTTCGCCTCGACGGAAGTACTTGGCCAATAACTGGAGGTGGGATTGCGGACTTTGTGAGTGCCGACAAGTTGCCGAAGCTGGTGTATGTGGACGTGAAGGCTCGTTCAGTCAGTCGTGACTTTGATGGATTATCTTACCTGGTGTATAACACGTTACGTAAGTGTTTTATTTTTGAATAACACATGATATGAAAGGACTTGCAATAATGAACCATCCATGAATGATAATAACAATATTTTTGTGTTTTTGTTTCTTCCATGTGTGCAATAGGAAATGCAAACTTTCTATCTCTTGGGGATAATGTGCTGACCAAGGTTATCAAGATGCAGCAACAAGGGAAGGATGCATCATGGTTCGACAACGTTACCGACCTCCGTATCAGGCGATTCAGCAAACGTGGGATGACGGTGATTGGACCAAATCTACACCGGGTCACTCGAAATCTAACGAAGCTTTCACTGATGGATGCTGAGGCTCCTCCCCCACCTGGCTTACTTCCATTCTTCAACAGTTTGATAAGGAATACGGGACTTCAACAACTCTGGTTTGATATATCCGTCAATGCGATCACTGACGCCACATCAATGCAGCGCGCTGACCCAATCCAGTTACAGGAAATGGAGTGGACAGGATTTGATACTACCAACTTGGCTCTCATCACACTGTTCCAGAATGCCGCTGCAATTAAAATACATCTTGAAGGTGACGACAAACAATGTCGCAAGTTGGAGACGGTGGGAAAGACCTTGATGGGGATTTCGTTGGAGGACGACGAGGAGCAAGAATATGAACTCGACCAGGATGGAAATCAAAGGACTCGAAAAACCTTCACTGTCCTCAAGTGGAACCGAAATACATAAACAAGATTATAATTATACATTTTCTGAACAAGTAGTACTAGTCAACTTACTTAACAGCCAAAGAAATGTCATTTAGTTTTTGAATATCTAGATTTTGAATCATATAATACTGATTATAATGAATATTAGATTTGAAATGCTATGCCTAACAAATACGTTGTATATAAAGCCACTGATAGTTTGTATGCGATTTTATAAGTATTTTACAAAAACAAACCAATAAAATTATGTTACGATTTTGTCAACTTATATCGATTACATAGTATACCGTTTATAATTTTGACTTTAAATGTATGTTAAGTAGTAGTAGTAGTAGTAAGTAGGAAATAGGATTATAAAACCACCCAATTACGCCGGTTTGGTTGTCTCCAGTAATGCTAGGTTAGGCTTGTGCAATGCAAATAGATTCATTCATAGCATTACGGTAATGATGACATGGTCGTTAAGGATTCCAAAGTGAATAAGTTTTTAAATATATGAAGCAATGTCTTGTAAATACTTTTTAATGAATTTTTTTTGCCAATGTCGCCAATTGCAAAAGCTGCAAAAAATCATTCGCTCAGAATTTTTCGACCCTAGCGGAATGTGATTTTTAAAAATCGTAATTTTTCGAATATTTTTGCATATACTCGTTTTAGAACCTTGTTGTTACTAGTATACCTGTTTTTGTTTGAGAAAATCTCAATATTTAAGTTAGTTATTGCATATATTAAGTATAAAAGTTTTTAAGTCGGCAGTTAACTGCAGGTAAGCTACATTAACGTTTTGTATTAAACTCTGTAATAATCTTCGTACGACATGACTTTTACTACACGATTTGACATTTTCTTTTAGCTTTTATTACTGATTTTTTGGGGACAAGGGATAAGGGTAGGGGTTAAAATCGTTTTGGGGTGACCTTAAAAATATTTGGGGTTCCATAGTATTTTATTTTTTATTTTTGGAGTAACTTTTATAACTTTTGGAGTGACTTTATATTTTTGGGGTAACTTTTATTTCTGGGGTAACTTTTATAAGTTTTGGAGTGACTTTATATTTTTGGGGTAACTTTTTTAAGTTCTGGAGTGACTTTTTTATTTCTGAGGTAACATGTGGTTAGTGGAGGTCATGTCGTACTCAATGCCTTAGTAGTAATTTATGAATTAATATTATTGGATTAATATTAATGGAGTTACTGGGTTTTTTTCTCTTACACATTTAGAGTGCAGTATTACAATGTCAAATCCGGTACTTGTTAAGACTGGCCTTACCACCCGAGAGCCTAACTTGTTGGAGGAACTTCGGGAACCACCTGTGGCTTTCGTAAAGGAGTTCTGGACGAATTACACAACGGGTGGACCCAGTGCGGGAGGAGAACATGACCCCGAGTATGAAATGATTGGTGTCAACCTAGCGGAACATCATTTTCCTACGATAGTTCGGGATCTACAGAGACATGACGTAGAAGCCAACCAGCTTGTGAACCGAACAATTTCTGGAAACGAGGGCCAAGTGGTGGGAAGAACTGGAAAAAACGAATGGGATAAGAAGCGAAAGCAGTGGGTTCCAACGTACAAGACATGTCACACGAGGACTTATCACTGGTGGATTACTCTTCTGGACAATTTCAAACGTTTGATTGAGAAACACAAAAACTACACCATCCTCATGGCCTCGATATTTATGAAGGAGAATGCGCAAGCCGTCATCTGGGCCTCACTCTTAAGGCAGTACTACGACTACGTCCGCCAGTACGACTCTATGCGCCGGAAACCTCACCAGGACCTACAGCTACTGCTGCAAGTCGAAGACATCAAGATCAAGGACGTAGAGAGCAGCAAGTGTACGTTGACCGGGCCGCAAAAGAATAAAAAGAAAAACATTGCTGAAAATTGCAAAAAATCGTACAGACTGGACTTTTTCCCCTTTGAGTTATTCGTGGACTGGGATGTTTGTGTGGGGGAGTCACATGGAGTCAACAAGAACATCTTCATGTATGCAAAGGCCGCATGCAAACAAGTGACTATGGTGTTTGCGATAACCAAGGACCCAGAATCGACGAGGGGGAATGAAAAATCAATTCCATGGCTGTATACTTGTTACCCATCGTCGTCCGAGTTGAAAGAGTTCACGGAGCTTGCTACTATCACCGATGCATCCGACTACATCTACAGCCAGATGAATAAGGGGACCATGATGCCCGTCATCTATCCCGTAACGAAGAGTCTGCCCGATAAAGCTCCGTCGTATTGGAAGGACTTTAAGACGGTTTATATGACCCCTGGTCAGGCTAACAATATCACCCAAAAATGGATACAACAGATTTGGGAGGGCTCCAGGCTACTAGACCCAAAATATCGACCACGGTTCGTAGGTGCAGAGCGAGAGGAGGAAATTAAGTTGGCTGGTGGAATTGTTCAGTCTTTATACGCCCCGCTATGCACTTGCAGTCAAGAAGACCTGGACAAAGACATAAAAGAGAAAGGTGAACCAACGCCAGGGCTGGAAGACATGAAAGAGGCACTGGGGATGACATCGAAGCCCTCTGCATTAAACATTGCCAAAAGACTAGCGGCCTTGAAGTTGAGGGAGGCAGCTCTCAAGGATGATGAGGAGGCAATCAAATCTTTGATGGAGAATAACATTTATACCCGATGTGAACCATATTGCAGAGAAGGTCATCCGCTATGTATTCCCAATAAGGATCTAATGGATGGAATACTCATGGTCCTTGGATGCGTAGAAAGGATAGAAAAGAACCTCGAGACCTGGGCGACGACTAAAGAAGAAGAACTAAGGAAAGCCAGAGAGAAGTCACCACCTAAATCCGGGGAGAAACCAAAAAAAGGTCTAGGCAAAAAAGACGTGGCTTCTACTCCCAAGGGGATTACTACATCGCTGGAAAAAACGTCCATTGGGTCAGATCAGACGCCTAAAGCGAGACCTCAGCCTAAAGTTGCTAGAAGGCGATTGAGTCCTCCAGCTCAACCACCATCTGATTCCAAACCACCAAGGCTAACAAGGAAGGAGCAAGAACGACAAGCTCAGCTGGAACGGGAGGCTAAAAATCGAGAAGCAAGGCAACGACAGGCAGATAAAAAAGACAAGGAGAAACGTGATCGGGAGGCAAACAAGAAAAAGCAAGAGGAACATCAGAAGGCAGCCGAGCGGTCTTTGAGTGCCACGTCCAGTAACTATCAAGCTGGAAAAAGCAAATCCCCCAAAAGTTCAAAAACACCAGAAAAGAAGGAGGATCCTGAGAAGAAGAAAAAGGATGAATCGGATAAGGATAAAGATGGATCTGAAAAGAAGAAGTAATTAGTGTTTGATAAGTACTTAGGTTAGATTTTAACTCCCCTCCTATTGGCTTAGAAATTTCGACAAAACATCGAAAGCTAAATTGTCAAGTTTTAAATCTAAATGTAAAATTAATATTCTATCACAACAACATTTTACCACCCATTTAACTTAATTGTAGAAAAAATTTACAAAATCCTACCTATTAGATCGCTATCAAAATTTCAAGTCCAGTTTAGCAAAATTTATACAAGCATTACAACTGAATGATAAACTAAGAATGCAACATTAAACAAAAAATTGTATTGGTAAAATCGTTAACTCTTGTGTCATGTGTTGCTGTAATTGATTTATTTGTTCTTTTTAGACTAAGATTATTACGTTAAAACTGCTTTTTTAAGAGGATTATCAACTCTCTTCATCTTAGTTTCATCATATTCAATAATACATGCTTTTTATTCAGGTTAAACTTTCACTAATTTTTTCATGCAAATGCACTCTGACCTATTATGACCTTCATACTTTGTCACAATTTAATTCTCACTCATTTGGGGTTACATCAAACCTATCATCCTACAATCCTAATCATGGCATGGCATGGCACTCCAAACATAAAAACGAAACTCCAAACATAAATATGGGAACTCCAACTATGATAAGGGACTCCAATTATGATAAGGGACTCCAATTATGATAAGGGACTCCAATTATGATAAGGGACTCCAAGTATGATAAGGGACTCCAAACCACATAGGGAACTCCAAAATAAATAAGTCACTCCAAACTGACTATGGCACTCCAAATCAGTATGCATGCACATCACTCCAAATATATATGGGGTAATCTAAAACAAAAGCCGCGAACCAAAATAATGGACTTTTGTTGTGGTAGCAGTTCAGCAATACACAATACACACACACACACACACAATAACAAGCATGGGTACCAACCGACCGACCTGCATGGCAATGGCATGACTCATCACCATCATCACAAGGATACACAGCAAGATACGTTGATGATGGGTTCCTACGTGCTAATGATAATGTGAATGAAAAGCAAAAAAAAGAGCGTTCTTGCATCTCCAATATTTTTTTCGGAGCCTTCAGCCTATCCCTTCCATGTTAATTTCAAAAAGACGACTCCTTTTTTTTCATATTTTATCTCCCTCTTCATTCTAAGAGCCTCCACTGCATCCCTCTCATGCTTAGTAGCACAGAGAGGAAATATAATGCATGGGGAAGATAGGAGCAGAGAGCAACACATAATACGTCGGCTTGGTTTGTGTTTATTTTTAGCAGTGCTACTACCTACCATAGTACGTTCCTTTGTGTGGGTGTATAGGAGACAGGACTGAACACGTTTTTTTTTGCTCCTTTTGTCTTATGCCAAGTGCGGCTGGGGAGCTCGAGCTCACACAATCAGTCAGACTTAGTCAGTGAGAGGAAGTCGACTGGTGAGGTCGCTTGTGTGGAGTGGAGTGAGTGAGTTAGTGAGCCATGGGGCTTCACAGTTATTAATTGCATATATTTGTTATTTCGAAATTCATAAAATACCCGTTAGTTTTTTTTTTAAATTATGGACAGTTAGTTAGTTTGAAGGGGTAGGGAAAGGAGATTACTAGTGCTCTTGTTTATTAAACGAAGCTAGTCAATACTTTTTGTGGAGGAGAAGGGAGTAATTAACGCTGGTGTAGTTTTTCCAAAGGGGAAGGGAAGTAGAGGAGATTGCCAGTTTATTTTTAAATAATAAGTGGATTTTGTGGGGAATTAGTTAGTTGTCTTTTTGAGTTGGAAACGACATTTAAAAACAAAATTAGTGAATTGTGAGAGGGAGGAGAGAACAGCTAGTCTAGTTGCAGTGAGGAGGGGACTAGATAATTTTGTTATCAGAAGGAGGGATTGTTGCAGTCGGAGTATCATCAAACCGATATTACTATGGACCTTTCATCCTCATCCCCTTCATCACCTCCTCCTGTCGAGTTGGCTCATCCTTCAACAGATGATCAGAGGACAGAAATGTCGCTGCTGAGATCCCTGGGAACGACGGTGGTTGTGAGAGAGCCGGTGACAGGACTAGAACCCGTTCTGGAGAAGGAAGTGGACTTTGGAGTTGGACATGACAAAAAGGTCATTTTAGAAAAGTGTTTGTTTGTATCCTCATTTAACAGTTACTAATTTCATGATTGCGTGGGTGTATGTGTGCAACAGTAAAGTGATGTGATTGATGAATTCGAATGATTTTTTATGTGTTTGTTTTGAATTTAGAAACCTACAAAACGTAGAGACAAATCTCCTGACATTGTGATCAGCCTTTCTTCGAATCAACCTCCCAAACAAGCGGATGTTAGTGGTGGAGGGGGTGGTGTTAACGCGGTCATGGAGGATACCGATGGTACTGACAAGGACAAAGGAGTAGAAGGGAGGAAGCAGGTCGAGGGAGGTGCTGGTGGCGGCGTTGGTAGCGGAAAAACTGTTAGCCAGGTAATATTTTTTGTTGCACGTATTGTTTTAATTGATTGTGTCTTGTTGACTTGCTTCTGTTGATTATTGAATTGATTGCGTAATGTTGGTTTGCTTAAAACTGAATATTTCTTTCTTGTGACATTTATTAGAAGATGAAGGAATCTTGCCCTAAGGAAGTCACCACTATGCACAAAAGTAGTAGTAAGGCTGATGGAGCAAGTCCAACAGCTGACTCCCAGATTACGGAAAGTGGTAATCAGAAAACCAGTACAAGGGGCCCGGAGACGGCAAATGCCATATTACAAATCTCAAAAGCTATCCAGGTAATTCTAAAACAATATTCCATATCGAATTGCTTTTAATTATTATTAATTTCTTTTGCAATCAATAACCGATATTTAATTCAAAAAAATACTTCAATGTGATGACTTGTTATTAATTTAATGCAATAAATAACCTAATTGAACTTTTTATTTTTTTAGAAGAGCAAAAGTACGGAAATGGTCCCCCCAATTATCAACACTGTTGAACGCTCTTCTACCCCCATCATTCAAGTGAGGAATCCGTTAGCTCCGTTAGCTCCTATCAAGATGGTCATTTCCAAGAACGCTGTTCTCGCTACCACATTCGGCGATATTACTGGAGATTCAATTATTTTGCCTCCATCTCCAAATAAAGTCTTGAAACGTTGCCAAAAGAAAAAGGTAACAAGTAATAGCATTTGCTAAACATTAATCATTTTTAGCTCTCAAAAATATATTATTAGGAAGTATATTTTAATAATTTATTTCAGTCCATTTGTTAAAGTTTGATTTTAAAATAACTATTTTTGTCTTTTTTTCTTATTGTTTTGACTTATATAGAATCCTAAGCCTGTCGTCCCAACTACTCCAAAACCATCGGTTCAGAGCATGATTAAAAAGCTGAAATCTTCACTTAAGAAACAGGTACTATTTATGATTTTTTTTGAAAAATTACATGTTTTGAATTTTTTGTAATGATATATTCGATTGTAAAATGATTGAACGATGGAAAATCCGAATTCACGAATACTTGAAATTAATAATTTTTCTTCTTTTGATCACTTAGAATCCAATCCAAGATCGTCCACGTCGCCGTATCTGTAGGACTGCTGCTGCTATTGTTGACAGTGAGACTTCATCAGACAACGATGAATCAAGTGTGCTCATGGAGGAGGAATCAACGACAAATCAGCCATCCTTACCAAAGCGACAGTTACGTTCAGGGACTACGGCACGATCTACAACCACACCAACTCCTGATGTTGATACTACCGCAGGACGCAAAGCCGTTAAAACTGCTCGTCGTCCTATCCGTCCTCGTGCCACATTTGAGGAAGCTCTATCAATCTGCAAAGACAAGATGCCTTGTAAACCGGAAAATAAGTACGAATTAGCGAAGCCCGACTCGCATGTGGCTCCACCAAAAATTCTCATACCAAAAAACAATCGGGCGAGAATTATAGATACTGTTTCCAAATGGACTCCTGAGTTAATCCATGGTGGCTTTCTCCAATTTAACGTGGAGGAATTTAAACCTTTGTCTCGAGACTTTTGGGATGCCTTCAGAATAACACCCACAGGGAATGGATTTATTATGAATCCACATGACCCTGAAAAAATTAAAATTGCCGTTCAGCATATATGGAGGGTTGATGTACACTTATTCTACACCGCCACGTCCGAAGGAGAAGAAGCTTTGAGAGTTTTGCCAGCCCTCAAAACTATGACCATGGGAGAAATTCAAGGAACTCTAGAAAAGTTTTTTGGAGGGTAAGTAGACATGTTCTCTATTTCATAAATATTTTCTTTCCGATTCTTCGTCGCTTGAAATTAGAAGTAGCTACATATAAGCTTTGTATTGTCTTTTCCCTTTTTGGGGTGTGTTTACGATTTTTGGAGTGCCGTCTCCATTTTTGGAGTAACCTTTCCATTTTTGGAGTAACCTTTCCATTTTTGGAGTAACCTTTCCATTTTTGGAGTAACCTTTCCATTTTTGGAGTAACCTTTTCATTTTTGGAGTGCCTTCTCAATTTTTGGAGTGCCTTCTCAATTTTTGGAGTGCCTTCCCAATTTTTGGAGTGCCTTCTCAATTTTTGGAGTGACCTCCTAATTTTTGGGGCTCCCTTTTAATTTATTTTTTTCTTATCATGCCTACTTTTTTCTTGTCATGCCTACGTGCATAGTATTTATGTTTATCTCCTGATTTTGATATTTTTGATGTAATTTTGATAGGAAAAAGAAGGAAGACAGGCTGAACATGTTCTGGCACCGACTTTATCAACTTGACATTGACCCTGAGAGGAAAGGTCATGGTTTAATGTTGCCATACATCAACATTTATAAGTACTACGACATCGAAGACTCTTGTGAACGGGCTCGCTTCAACATGGACAAGATAGACAATCCAATCCGTCGCGAAATGCATAAAACCAGATATGGTTACGAGGTTGAAAACACTGGGATCACTGACTCGATGACGTACATCGGATTCTCAGGCTCTTTTTTTTGCTCACACGTGGAAGACTGTGACTACGCCTCCTGCAACTTTAACTCTGGAGGAGACTTCAAGGCTTGGCACGTCGTTGCGGGTTTCGAATATCCTCGTCTGGTAAGCCATATCAAGGAGGCCTATAAAAACATTCCCACTGTAGGAAAGAATGACGTTATGACAGTCTACAGCTCAGATTGTACACTTCATCATAAACGGGTAAGTCAATTTATTTTATTTTGTTGTAATTTCGTTTGAAGCAGTTTGATTTGGTGCTGATGATAACTCCATGCATTGCAATTCATTGGAGTGTATGATAATTGATTTTTTTCTCATTTTGATGTTGATACACCATTGTAATGCATTTATACTTGTGCTTTGTGATTTCTACAGGTGTTAGTTAGTCCCCGTCAATTGGAGATATGGGATATACCGTTTAAAACCGTTTTTCAAGATCCTGGTGACCTGATGGTGCTGGGAAGCCGAAGTATGCATATGGGTTGTAACGGAAATTTAAACGTGGCCTACGCAGCTAATACGGTAATGAAAACACTTTAATCCATAATTTTCTTATTGTCAGATTGATACATTACAATCCAAACGAAAAGTGTTATATATTTTTAAGGCATTGTATTAGTACTTTTGGTTACAACCTTTTTTTTTATTTCTTGTACAGGTGTTTGCTGATTACAGCATCATGTGTGGACAAGGAATAAAGCAGTGTGACCATCCTTACCGCATTCCTCATGTTGGGACAATCAATCCAGACGACGCATTTACGACTTTAAAGCCTAAAGTCAAGAAAGGTCAAAAGCAAAACATCACTTACCGATACAAGTATACGGCGAAAACTATAGGAAATCTTCTAGTTCGGTCAGTTCGACAATTATACAAGGCAGCACCGGAATTCATAAACCGAGCTGTAACAACCATGGAGAAGGATCTTGAGAACAATCATAATCCAATCACCGAGATTTATGACGCGACAACTAATAGGGAGAAAGGCCTTCAGAACGAGTTAAGAGATAAGTCACCTTCACCCGTTTGCGATCAGCCGGAAATAGCACTTATAATCCCTGATGAGGAAGAGGAGAAGGAAGAAGATGAGGACAATGACAATGTGACTTTGACACAGCAGCAGGGAAACGTTGACATACCAAGTGGGATGGATGACAGCCATGATATTCTTCAGAACAAGGAGATCCAGGAGCAGCCAGCGAATAATGACATCAATGTTGTTATTCCCCCACGCCCTTGCGTTGCTGCTGTTATCAAACAGAAAAATTTTAAGAAAAAGAATCTTGCTCCATCCACATCCGCTTCCGTAACACACCCTAAACAAAAAAGAGTGTCTCCTTCAAAGCCTATCACCAAAATTCTTTCAAATCCTGTCATTATCTCATCCGGTCCCGTTAAAAATAAGCCAGCTAGTGATGCTCCTTCTACTACTATCGTCACCATTCCACAACATACTACTTCACCTCCTTCCAGTAGTGTAACATCTCAACCAGGCTTGGAACAGAATACTCCTGCAGGTGATATCACCACATCATCAGCATCACCTCCACCGTCCTCTCCGCAAAATTCATCAGAGGAGAATGCAGCAGGATTAAAACCTGAATATAACCTTAAGCTTTGGATAAAAAATGCTGTGCCTTTAACGGCAAAGGAACAAACTCAACCAGTGTTGATACCGCACGCAGAATGCGTCAAGATTTACGCGTAAGTTTTTTAAACCAATATATATTTTGCTTTCTATTATTACGATCTTTTTTTAATTACATAATTTGTATTGTCTGTGTAAAATCGTAAACATATTAATCATTACTTAATTTGTTACAATTTTTTATAGGAAGCGAGCAAAGAAGACGGTTTTGAAACCTGATGAGGTTCGTTATAAATGTCCAAAATGTCCTGCTATGTTTGCCTTGAAGCCATCGTGCGAAAAGCATATCAAGGATGATGATAAACATGTTCTGTACGGAACGTGTGAACGGCCGGGTTGCTACAACTATACTCACGCCAGTAAAGGTCATGTACCACATATGAAGTAAGTTTAACAGGCATACTTTTACTCACTTTCTAACACATTGACTTTACCTGTATGTAATGCATTACAACTTACTTTGGTTTGATTCGATTTCTCACTCTTTCCACGTAGAGTCCACTGGAATCAGGAAATTGCAGCCAAAGTACATTTTGATAACGACACAAAGTCGTTTAGACCTGCACAAACATCAGATCCATCCTTTGATCAACTCTTGAGTGAATTGAAAGCACACTGCGCTCGACTCCACGAAGCCGAGCAAGAGAAGAAAAAGAAAGCTTTGCAACCAGAAAATTTGAAAAAAAAGGAGGCGGAAAAGGAAGGTCGTCCCGTTGCTAGTAAAACGGGTGCTAAAAGAGGTAGAAAGAGGAAGCAGCCACAACCGGAAGGCACGAAATCACCTGAACCGAAGTCCAAGCAAGCGAAAGTGGTGTCCAATGATGATGCTGATAAAACTGGGAATTCTGCTGGTGATAATAATAATGAGACTGTGATTGCGACAGAGAAGACTACAATTGAAACTGACGCTGGTCAACAAGCCGCTAGTGAAACTTGAAATGCGTCTACAACTACTCAAGACTGATAATGATAATAATAAGTAATAAGTCTGATCTTTCTGTAAAATAATAATAGTCAAAGTACAAAATGGGAACAATAGTATACTACTTCAATCAAATTACAATGTAGTATTGCCATTCATGTGTTCATTGTTCTTTACATTACGTAAAACGCTATGATTTAATTATGTAACGCTGAATTTGTACTCGTTTTGCTTTAAATAGGAAACTTACTGTTAGGGTACATATGTTTAATTTTAAGGAGAGCTATTTGTTGTAATATGAGGAGGTTGTGCTGTGTAGGAATTTTCTTTTTAAGTGGACATGATGATAAGTTTTGTTTTGTCTTCCCATTTCTTGTTTTCTTGTTTTTTTCTCATTAAAATATTTAAATACATGATAGTGAAGTTTTTAGCCCTTGATGTATATGAGAATCCAAGGTTGAATTTACGGTTACGGTCTCATATAATACGTTATAATTGTATCCTTTGTTTTAAATGTATAACTGCAGTTAAATTTTTCTTAAAAATGTGTTTACAAAATGAACTACTATTGATAAAAATGTGCTATAATAAACCAAACCATTACCAAATGTTTGCAATTAAATTCTTTTTCATGCTTTATTAGAAGTATTACGTTTAACGCATCCAACTTTGTCGTGCATTTCGACTTCATATGCCTGCATATTACTCCATAAATTAATTAGTCGTGAGACATAATACTCCAAAAATATGGAGGGCACCCCAAAAATTAAACGGAGTCGTGAGACATAATACTCCAAAAAATATGGAGGCACTCCAAAACATTCTAGTGTCGTGAGACATAATACTCCAAAAAATTGGAGGGCACTCCAAACATAAAGTGGAGTCGTGAGACATAATACTCCAAAAAATTGGAGGGCACTCCAAAAATTAAACGGAGTCGTGAGACATAATACTCCAAAAAACATGGAGGCACTCCAAAACATTCTAGTGTCGTGAGACATAATACTCCAAAAAACAAAAGGGAACTCCAAAAATAAGACGGAGTCGTGAGACATAATACTCCAAAAAATATGGAGGGCACTCCAAAAAATAACTGGAGTCGTGCGACATAATACTCCAAAAAAAAATATGGAGGCACCCCAAAAAATAACTGGAGTCGTGCGACATAATACTCCAAAAAAAATATGGAGGGCACCCCAAAAAATAACTGGAGTCGTGCGACATAATACTCCAAAAAAAAATATGGAGGCACTCCAAAAAATAACTGGAGTCGTGCGACATAATACTCCAAAAAAATAGGATGGCACAATAACCAAAAAGTGGAGTGAGTACTCTACAACTAATGTAGTAGTGTGGACTTGTATGGCTGACATTTTTCTTACAAAACTCCTTAGAAAGTCATTAATGCGTACAGATTTTTAAATTCAACAAACAATTACAACTAATACAATACTAATTTTTTGAGTGCGACACAAATTTATCTATTTACAACGATATAAACTGACATTAGATTCGTCTACCAATACATTATCATGGTTAACTTGCAAATACTACAGAAAACTAAACCTACTAATTACTGGATTACATAAATACATTTCAATTGTAATTATACGTTTATAATTTGGCCACTTTCTTTTTCTTCTTATGTCGTTCCGCTTTGTCTTTTTTTTCCTTTTCATCTTTCAAAATAGCTTCCTTTCTGAGCTCCAGACTCCGATTTACTGTTGGATCGGAAGAATTTCTAGTTCTCCATGACCTTGTCGATTGTTCATAGTACAGTCCGTTTGCTATATCGTCCTTCAGGTGATCCCTGTCAATAAGAAAGGAGTAAAAATAAATTAAACTTTTTGGGGACATTGATATATACTTGCTACCTCAAAGTCAATAGGAGTCACTTAGTTGCAGAGTACTAAAAGATGGCAATAAAAAAC
This sequence comes from Lepidocyrtus lignorum, assembly GCA_034696835.1. Lineage (NCBI taxonomy): Eukaryota > Metazoa > Arthropoda > Collembola > Entomobryomorpha > Entomobryidae > Lepidocyrtus > Lepidocyrtus lignorum. Next base: position 18,195 of record JAQGAG010000009.1, read on the forward strand.
TAATTGATTTGTTCAGTTACATTATATACCTTAAGTGAGTTTGAAACCGGTCATCTCTCGTACGATAGTCTGAACATTTGGGGTATCTGCAAAACCCCACAGTTGAATGGCTTTTGCTGGACATGTGGGTTCCCCATTCATTATACGTTTCACAAGTCTTTAAGCAAACTGCACACCGCCATTTGTACGCCGTTATCGTTCGTCCTGTATTGTCATATATCCTAAAATGCAAAAAGAAACAAGTATGGTAATTTCGTTATACATATTTTGATGTTACTTTGATCATGTATTTTGCAAGTAATTTTGTTATGTTAGAAAATGAAAAATTATGCATGTTTATAATGAAAGTGCACTTACTTTTGTAACTGCGAAACTTCTACACTTGTCAATTCAATCACAGTTGATAGATCGCTTGGTGGGATACCTTGAGCATAAATTTCTGCAGTTTGATATGCAAAATTGGTTTTTCGACCTCTTCTTGCAGGTGCGTGGCATGGCAATTTACCTTCCTTCTTGTCAATATCATCATCTTCAACTGCCTTTTTCTCCACCTGGACATTTTCAATAGATGAGGAAGTGCTCGCAACAACAGGTGAATCCTTTTCGTAACATGTTGTTGACTTGGAGTTGGCCACTGAATCCAAATGTAGTAATACTTCGGGTATTGTTGTTGTTGTGGCTAAACTTTCTGTGGCACTAAATTCGGAGATTGGAAGGGTTTCTAGTGACTTAGTTTCCTCCTCCTCATTTGTATTGATTTCTTCATTCAAAATTACACTTGGTGATGATGATGACTGAGAGATACAGTCGTTTGGAGTTACATTAGCGATTGGTAGTGGAAGGACAGCGGCAGTATTGCGGGGTTCTGACGATAACTCAAAAGGTGATAAACTGACCCATTCACCAATAGCCAAATCTAATGGATTTGGTAATTTGACAACTGTCTTGTTGGTTGGCAAAAGTAATTGCAACGGTGATGACGTTGGTGGTGGTTGCGGTGATGATGGTTGGGATAATGATTTGGTGACAGCCTCTTCATGAATTCCTTTTTCGATACTTGGAGTGTATGACAAAGGTTCGTCATTTTCTTTTTCGTCTTTAGTTTCAGCTGTCATACACACAAACAAACAAAAAATAATATAATTTTATGATTTAAATCGCCGCAGCATCGTTAAAAAATTTCTTTTTAGTACGAAGCTGAAACGTGGGAACTAAAAGTCAGAATGTTGCTGATAGAGTAAAATTAATATACTTACAATTTTCATCATTTAAGGATACGTCGCTTGATGGAGATATGGATGATGAAAGGTTAGAAGTGTCATCAGCAATGACGAATTTGTCAGTTAAAGCGTCAGATAAGGATTGCGCTTCAAGAGGAATAGATAAGGCAGGATCAAACTCGTCATTTTGATTGACTTTGAAATCTGAAATTGTGCTAGCACTTAGAATGACAATTTCACTTTGTTCCACTTTATAATCATCTTCTCCCTGGTCGCCAATCATTTCGTTTTCGGTATGTTGCCCTGTCTGCATATCATCCTGGATTCCTTTTGGTGATTCAATATCTTGTAGATGTTGAGTAATGTCGGTGATCTCCATATCGTACAACTCGAAGAGTTTTAATCGTAGCTTCTGACAGCAACTTTCCCCTTCTGTCTTGCTCTCTTTCATGATGGCATTAGTGATTTCGTCGAAGCTATCTGCAATGAGCTGATTGAGACTTTCCCAGTTAACCTGAACTTTGATCCCTTTTGTACAACTTTTCCGAATGGTTTGAGCTGTACTTGTCATCACTGCAGCGAGTTCATATAAAATTGTTTTGATTTTAACCTCAGTTTCATATGACACACAGTCAAGATGATCTCTAATATCAATAGTAGCATCACGAGTAAAATGACGAAACTGCAAACAAAGCAAGTCTGCTTGTACTTGTGATATGTCATTGTAAACTTGCTTGTTGATTGAAATGAATCGTGATTTGCCGATAACATTTTCCTCTTCGTCCAACACTCCCATTCGCACAACTTGACGACATAGATGCTCCATTTCTCCATTTTCGTCATCCGCTTCGTCATCCTTTTCGTCATCCTCTTCGTCATCCTCTTCCTCATCCTCTTCATCATCATATACATCATCCTCTTCATCATCATCAGAAGATGACGCCAACTGCAACATCAATAAAAGCAAAAATATTATAGGTACCTTACTTCAAAACTACATAATAATATTATTATCCACCACGGTGAATAAATCAGCTGCGTCCATTGATGAAAAAATTAATATGATTAAAGTAACTTACATCAATCACTTCAACCACAGTAGACAAATTAGCAGTAGAACTTTCGGGAGGTTTAGCAGTAGTAGATGCTAGTACTGATGGCTGAAGTAATGTTGTTATCGGAGTTGTTGGGTTCAGGTTTTGAGTAAGTTGTTGTTGCTGAGATGACGATGGCTGAATTTGTTGAATCTATAGAGTAGTAAATTTTATATATTTTAATTGCAAATTTACACTGTAGGATTTAACTAAAAGGCAATTTAAAAAAAAAAGGTAAATGTTTCACTGAATTAATATTTATTAAAGTGTATACTAGTGTATAGTGTACTGTACTTACACCACGACCACGTAATCCACGGCTGGATTGAACTGGATTTAATGATGCTTGTCGAGGTGGAGGTCCTAATCCTCCAGTTGACATCGAGGGAATTTTAGCCTGCCTCCGACGACGTGGCAAGGCCGGATAAAATGTGCCGGCAGCGCTGCCTTTCCCCCCCGTTCCTCCAACACCAGACATGGTATCTCTCTTTCTAATTGAACTTTGGTTGGTTGTTTTTGCTTCTCCACTACAATCATCACAATCAAAAATGAAAACAAACACTTTGTTAATTTATTAATCAATTAATCTTTAATTAATCTTTTCGCTGCCTAAATGAAGGAGAAATGCGTCCTGTCCGATTAATCACATTTTCTTACCTTAACCGTACTAAGTTACTTGATTAACTTCAACTGTTCGTTATAAATAATATATGCAATGTTATCCGTAGTTAAATGCTACTTTTTGTTTAAAAACAAATCGCAGGTAAACCTCGTTAGCTAGTAAAAAATGCACTTTGCTTTGTGAGTGCTTTTACTACAACTATACGTAAACGTAAACAAAGCCTAAAGCACATGTGTTAGTGAGCGCTTGAAAAAGTGAATTGTTTACGCTGATGATGAGATAAAAAATCATTCTGACTCATGCCAGTACTCCTTTTCTAAATACGTATCCACTAATGTTGATGATGGGATGATATGAGAGCAGCGGCCGCAGCCACTATAGGAGTGTACACACATGCAATACCTCCACATGTATTTTTTCTAAATCTTGTATTTCTTATGTACACATACGACAGGGGGACCTCTGTACATACATGGCACGATGCACGGTTCGGCACGTCACAACATTGAAGGTATAGAACTTTTCAATGCATTGGAGGATAGGGTTAGATAATATGAAGTAGAATATTATGATATTTGTCACTCTCCGCATGCTCACTGTATTATGATGGTTCTGCTACGGCCTTGCGGCATGCTGGAGGAGTGAGTATAATAAATAGCATAGTAGGAATACAATTTCATCTTACTGTGCAAAGTAAGTACATCTCCATTTGTTTTTTTGAATTTGATAAGGAGGAACAGAGAGGGAGAGACAAAAATAATTAAATGCACTACAGAATAACGTCAGTTTGATAAATCAAATCAATTTTCTTAATTACTGTGTGTGATTTAATTGTTTTGATAAGCGCAGCAGTTACTTTTATTCAGATAAATTTCATTCCATTTAAGAGCTAGGCCTATTTAACTAGTGTTTTATGAACCTACATTTTGATAAGTAAGTTGTTAGCCATTTAACTTCAAATTGCATTTAGTTGAAGTACAAGTAACATTGTCTGAGGTCATCTCATTCCGTGAGATGGCTGAACAAACGGGCAAGTTGTGTGATCCCAAAGTGGCACCCACAATGGACCCGTTGACATCTTCCAGTTTTGCGACAACAATTATATCATCATCATCGTCGTCGTCGGTGGCAGTGAACTCCCCGCCAATTAATGTGACACCAAATGATAAGGTTAGTTGTTAAAACTCCATTCTTTATTTCAGATTCATTCTGATGTAGTAATTGTGAGGGCAAGGTAGAATTGTATGGGGTTAGGGGTTGATTAAGAGGTAAGGTGACCAGATTGCTGAGGCTCATAATTAGTAAATTATTTGCCTTTTGAAAGTAGTACAACACAGTTCACCTTTTTTCGGTCTACAATGGTCGAAATTTGGAATTTTCAGTCATTTTTTGAAGTGCCAGCAAACTTATTGTTGTACGAACTGTTAAAAAATTGGCTACTATAATTTATTTAAGTTTTAATCCAGCTATTTGACTTATTCTAATTTCTGAAGCTAATTAAAACAATCGCGTTTTTCATGAGCTGAGTTGTGCAATGAAATATTCTTTCACATTGTCAGTAATTTAAAATAAACATAAGCCTGCTTAAAACCTAAGTGCGTTATTCATACGTTTCCCATTAGCAATTTTGCTTACAAGTCTATCGCATTAAAAGATTTAAAAAAATGTTTGGGTTTTTCCGCGTTTGATACTAATAAAGTAAGAAATTATAGCCAAATTAGAAATTTCTAGTAGTCAAAGCGGAAACAAGTTTCGTGTAGGGGACCAATAAATAAAGTTTGGGGTAAACATACATTTTGGGGTACATAATATATTACCTGAAGGTCGACCCATTTATCGTTTATTATTTAGTTTTGGAGTTCCACTTCCAATTATACATTTAAAAACATTTTAGTCATACGAATACTGCATGTGACATAATTTTGTGTTTGATTTGTGATTAATTATTAATAATAATTATTTGTGATGTGATTAATTATAGATGGACGTCGTAGCTGACCTCATGCAAACTACTTTGAACACTGATGAAGAGGAACGGATATTTGAGGTTGGAGAGCTCGAGAAAATTAAAGAACATGCCATTGCAGATTTTGTCCAGTTTTTTGAGCAGTTGTGTCCCCCAGGACGTCCACGAAAAGTAAGTACATTTAAGCTCGTATGTATGAATGTTTTTTTATAGATAAATAAGGGAGTATTAAACATTTAATTACTCATGACTTAAATTTTTGCTTATTAATTCATACATTAAGGATTCACCAACATCAGGACCGGTGACCGACGGTTCATTGCCTGCAAAGACGAAGCCTTCAATTCTCACTTCATTGACTCCTCCAAACTGGGATGAGCAGATGCACGAAGTCCTTGCTGAACCAGATCCAAACTCTAATTTCAAACGCTTTAAAGTTTCTCGTTTATCCAATGAGTACAAGATACTTAAAAATCTCATGAAGCCCTTGACCATCAACACAATTTACAGGGTAGTTTTTATGATACTAAACAATATGACTTTTCTTTTTTGCTTTGTTCACTTTTCATTTATTATATTATTAAATTACCTTCAGTCGTATTTTGTATGCATTAAACTAAAACTACAAAAATAAAATTTGAACTTAAAACACAAACTGATTTAAAAATGAATTATAAAAAATGTGTTGCTTGTAGATTGTCAACCCCACGGTTTGGGACGCTTATGAGACGCGACGTATGGAAATGCTCAAAGCCCATTCAGAGGATGTAAATGTACTGACTGCTCTGGGGATGACAGAAGAAAAAGCAATTCTACAAGTTGAAAGTTGTAAAAAAGTTCCAAACTCTTCCTTATTCTTGTCGGAACAAGGAAAATACGCACTGAATGAAGCTCTCCTTTATCATGGGACCAGAACATTGGAAAATGTAGAGAAAATTCTCGATACCGGTCTGGATAGCAGATTGGCCCGTATTCAAACTGGGAACTTGTTGGGTAGTGGAAGCTATTTTGCAGACAACCCAAACAAATCTTTGGGTTATACAGATAAGACTAACACAATGCTCCTTTGTCTTGTACTGCTTGGAGACTGTAAGTACGTGGGGTTTGGTGGACAAGGGGTTAGCAATTTGAGGATAGAACCTGAAAAGCAAAGAAATTTGGAAAGAAGAAATGTTGGTGACATACGATTTGACTCCATCACTGCACATCCAGGTGCAGGTAACATGAACGAGTACGTCATCTTTAAATACAACCAATGCTATCCATTGTACGAGGTCAAATTCATTGACGAAAGTCGTATTTTGCAACCAACAAGAAGACCTTGGTCGTCGTCGTCATCATCTGCATCAGCTATCTCCAATGTACCAAAAGAACTCAAAGCAGCTCGAGAAAGTCCTCCAAACATTGCCTGGATTCCACAAACAACAACACTAGAAAATCCAACAAAATTTCATTTGCCAAACCCAACTAAAGCTCCAGCATGGCCATTCTTAGCATACTCCTTGTTCAAGAAGATGGGTGCCAATGTTCCACAGCTGGATATGACTGGAGCATTAAAAGTGCTCCATGATTTTGGATATCGAGACAAAGATGATAATATTAAAGCTTTGATTGAAAGCGACAACAACGTCGAAGAGGCTGCTGCTTATCTACAAAAACTACGTGACCAGAAAATGTCTTCCGAAGGATTGCTAAATGCAGATGAAGAGGATTTTGCTAATGACGACAACAAGGATGATAGCACTACAGATTTCGAAGAGGAAGAGCAACCACCTGCAGCAAAGAAAAGTAAAACAACAAATATCATAATTCCTATGCCATCAACGTTTAGTAGCTCCACTACCACCACCACCAACACTAGTAAGACTAGTAATGCTAGTAAGACTTCCCATGAGAAATGTCCAATTTGCTTGGAAGTGGAGGATTTTTACGTTACATTGAAATGCAATCATGAAATATGTGAAAATTGCTTCCCACGCATTAAGTTCGATCGTATAACAATGCATGGTATTCGGCACAAATTCAAGAAATGTCCCGAATGCAACGATGTCGAAGGCATTGAAATTGGAACTTGTCCTGACGGCTACTACGAACGAGGCTATAGTCCGTATCCCTGCGAGGGATATGAAGGTGTAGGTAGCATCGTCATCACATTTGACTTTAGGAGTCAAAACCTCAGAGGAAAACGTGTACGGACGGTCTACTTTCCTGATAACAATGAAGGGCGAGAAGTTGCAGATCTTCTCAAAGTAGCTTGGGATAGAAGACTTTGTTTTGATGTCGACACAAGCTTTACAACAGGCGAACCGGAAAGTTTGGTATGGCTTCTTCATTTCAAGACTTCGCAAACTGGAGGTGTGATGCTACATGGATATCCAGATCCTACATATTTGGACCGATTCAAAAATGAACTTGCAGGATTTGGAGTGATGTAGTTCTTACCTACTTAACTTACCTACATATTTCTACATAGCTATATTCGTTTGTTATCGATTTTGTTTTGATGTTATATGAAATGTTAAATGTTATGATGGCCTATTTGAAACGATGATGACTATAATAATGCGTGTTATGTAGTTATGAGTTATGAAACAAATTACCGACAACGAATGAATTTCTTAATGTCTCTGTAAATAAACGTGCAAATAAACGGTTTCATTTGTTAACACAGAATGCATTTTGTTACAATCGTCGTCGTAAATTATTTTTATTTAAAAACAAGACATGGATAATAGTAATTAGGGATATGATATAATTTCATGTAAAACATACAGAATTCATCAAGTTGCATTTTAAAACACTGTTTAATTACACTTACGACGTACGACAAGGTACAATATTCATAATGGAGTTTAAAATACATAATAAAACCTACACCACATCTCAATTTAATTCATATTTTTTTAGAGTATTGCTATCCAGTTTTTAGTTTTAACGAATCAACAGCGTGCACTCCAAATTCACTTATTATTTCATACAATTTCTCCATCCCAGGTATTTGCGAACCAATGAAGGTTTTTTCACTTGATATGTAGAATAGATATTCACGTACTCTAGTTAAAGCAACATTTGTCCGAGTCTGATTCCTGAGGAAACCAATTTTGAATTCAGGATTATCCCGCACCATGCTCACGATCACTATAGAAGACTCCTTTCCCTCGAAAGAATCCGACGTACAAACCTTGACTTCCTGTGCAAACAAAAAAATTCAAATAAAAATCTATTAGACACAAGCATTTAAAAAATAGTTCATAGTTTGTATTTCTAAGATGACGTTTTTCATAGCATTTAATGATTTTAATGTATTTGCATTTTTTTTTGGAGTGACATCATAATTTTGCAGTGACCTATTAATTTTGGAGTGACCTATTAACTTTGGAGTGAAATCTATATTTTTGGAGTGACACGCATTTTGGAGCGACATATTAACTTTGGAGTGACATTTCTATTTTTGGAGTGACCTCCGCATTTTGGAGTGACCTATTAATTTTGGAGTGATATCTATATTTTTGGAGTCACATCCTTATTTGGAGTGACATCCATATATTTGGAGTGACATATCTATTTTTGGAGTGACCTATTAATTTCGGAGTGACATCTCCATTTTTGGAGTGACATCTCCATTTTTGGAGTGACATCTCCATTTTTGGAGTGACATCTCCATTTTTGGAGTGTCATACCAGTTTTGAACGAGTTCCCTAATTCTTGATTACATTTTAAAACGCGCATTTAACACATAAATAATGGCTTACCGGATAATCTTCCTTGATGAGGGATTTAATAAGATTAACTTGACCCACATACATCGCCAAGATAATAATCGTTTTCATATCCACCCATGAGTTGGCACATTTCTGAAGTATGTCAAGAACTATTTCACATTCCTTGGAATTGGAGAAAGAACTGTTAGCCTGCAAAGAAAGAAAAAACCCATAATCTTACTTCCTCACAACAAAAATCTAATGAAAAAATGTAATTGAAAAGAAGTTGGAATGCGATATACAGTAATTAACAAAAAATATCCAAAAAAAAAAAGATGAAATGCTTACATCTTCCTTTTCGTAAGACACGGGATCCTGGTAATTTATGCGTAGCATGTGGAGACTTTCTAAATCCGGAAACTGACGATAAAACTCTGGATCAAATCGCATTCTGTTAAATGTAGCCGGCGCAGTAGTTAGTTTCTCGTCGTAAGTCCATTTCGAGAATATCTTGCAATTATCGTCATGAAAGCGATACTGCATTGTCAACATGCTTATTGGAGCATTGTTTCGCACAAAGTCCCTGAAACAAAAAACGAAATAGTAGTATTAGGGGATGTTGTTGTGTAATAATCATTTCAACAATTCATACAAAACTTTCAAAATTAAATTCAAAAAGTAAGTAGAATAAGGCTTATTTGTACTCACGTAATTGAAAACATTTCCATTGTGGAAATGTCACCACACGCTAACATTGCTGTTTTATTCTTCATAACCGAAGAAAGTTGCCGGAAGTCTCCAACTAACCATATTTTTTCTGGATTTAATGAAAATAGCGGAAGCATGGCTCCCATCGGGACAGCATTGCTCTCATCCACAACCACAGCAAGGAGTTTTTTAGATGGATGGGATTTCAAAAACCGTTCCAAATACCCATCAACGGCTGCTCCCACCGTACACACGATTATACTTGTTTTCCTGATGACAAGAGAGCGGATGTGTGCCAAATACTTGATGACTTCAGTTTCGTCAGATTTCTTCATCAGTCTGCGACCATTTTGCAAGTTTTTATACTCTGTCCAGACAAAAAAGAAGCCAACATAAGTATGTCGTCTTATGTCCTTATAGTTTATGAAAACTAAAATACATACAACCTTTAGATTTTTTTAAGGTACAATAACGTAATGAAATAGGTACCTGCAATTAGTTTTCGCATTTTGTCATCGCATCGTTTATTTGCTAAAGTATCAATTTCCGTATGCAAGTATTTGTAGCCATTGGATCCGTCTTCTTGTATTTTTAAAGCAGCTTCGCGGTTGGAAGACAACATCCGCCTGACTTGCACAGGATATTTTAGCTGTTTTATTACGCTATGCAGCCTTTCAGTTACTACGTCCGCAGCGAGGTTGGTAGGGGTCGTGATCACAATAAGTCCATCTAAATCACGACATATTCTAAGCAGACCAAGTACTCCGTGACATAACATATACGTCTTTCCGCATCCTGTAAAGTCACAAAAAAGAAATCATAATATGATGTTGTGTTGACAAATTGTTTCTCTCTCTTATCATAATTCCTATCGACATTATTATTACTATTAGCATTAAATATGAAATGAAGGAATAAATAATTAAGTTACCTGGAGGTCCTAAGCAGATTTGTATCTTGTGCGTGAAAAAGTCAATAATGGCTTGTATTTGAGGAGGATTGAGATATTTTTGGTGATGGGCTGCCATGAAGTTTTGAAATCTTCGCTCCAGTTCCTTCTCTTCATGCTGCCATTGTGCAGGTAGACTGGAACATCCATTACCTTGATCATGGACAACCCTGGGTATAGATGCATCGAGGAAAAAATCACGAATATCGTTCTTTGCACTGTCGATTGAACATGGTATAAGATATCGAGTCTTCTGATCAGTGCCACTGCCGTAGATCACCGTACAAAAAAAAAGTTTGCTTATTTCTTCTTCCCAAGAGTCTTCAGCCTCCGTTCTTGCGACTGGGTGTTCAGACAGATAGTTTACACCAACGTGGTGATCTCCTTTGCTGTTAATATCTTTGGATTCTATGAAAATTAACTCCTTCTTGTTGACTCCCTCAGGCAACACGTCATTGTCACTGAAATATCCAATCCACGTTGCGATTTGAACAACTGAATTGTTGCTATCAATCTTGACAGTTGACGGAACCAAGACATGAGCAAGTAGTTTGATCTGCTTCTGACTAACGTAGTCTTTGTTAATCTCAACATGCTGAATAAACCCGTAACAGGAAAATGAATCGTGGTGTTCTTGTCGTTCATTGTTAACAGTTTCTTGGGAAGTTTTTGCATCCATTCTGAATGGTGAGGAAGAGTTTGCTTTTGATGATGCTGTGATGGATATACTACAACTACTACTACTACGGTTTTTAACATACAGTGTAGTACCGAAATGAACTCGGGATAATGAAGATGACTTTTCTTTACAGCATTCCATAAATGTATCTGTGACATGATTTCTTTCCATGGACAACTCAACTATCCATGGCGTCTTGGCATCAGGAAGGTTGGAGTAATACGGTTCTTCCTGTTTTGCACTCTCGTCGGCGTTCTCATCTTTTGCTGGTTTGGCTTGAATAACTCTAACATTAGCTAGAGGTGTAGCTTTAGGACGGTCGTTGACATACCTCCTCCATCTCGTAACCGCCCTTTTTACCGAATCCATATAACTAGTAGGTGGTCGTGGTATCATATAAAACTTCTTGCCCAAATTGTCGGATGGAAAGAATGGATCCACTAAAACAGTCATTTCCACAATCGATGTGTTGGTATCAAGGATACTGATCTTTTGAAGTTGTCCGTTGATCGATTCAGTGTATTTATCCTCCAAGTATGAAAGAATGGGATTCTTAACAGTCACATGTCTCTGGAATATCAGAAAATTCGTTCCGAATGATGTTTTTACGATGAAATCAGTAAGGATCAAAAGTCATTTTACTGTACTAACAATAATAAAAATTAAAATAATTACCGTTTCTAGAAGTTTAATTTTTTGAATACCACGAGAGCCATCTGGACACCACAATTTAGTCGCACGAGTAGTGAATTGAATGTTTACGAGTTTTTTCTTGGTACTATTCCCCCTTTTGTCAACCGTGACGTCTTCAATAAACTCAACATCTGAATGGATTGTTCCGACTTGAAACTTTGATGCCAAAATTTTCTTTTCCAGAACAAAGTTTGATTTTTCTGTTGCAATGGCTGTGTCATCAAAGTTGGATACGGAAGTTGCTTGCGGTCTCAATCCCTGTGTAAGTAGCATCAATGGAGATCGTGTGAACTTTTTCTGTTTATTTGGTTGACGTCGTAATGGTGGTGGATGGTGTTGGGGTTGGACTTTATGAACATCATTATCATCATTATTGGTCGGATTTTCCAAATCTTGGATTTGATTAGCATTTTCCTCATCTAAATTACTCGCAGTGGAATCCCCATCGCGTTCTACTGTCAGTCGGTAATAGTCCTCGTTTGGCCAATTATAATATGTACTAGAATTAAAAGCAGAAAAACAATACGTTCTAACAACCAACTACTACAAATTACGATATGTACTTAAAAAAATACTTGACGATAGGACAAATTTATAAGTTAAAAATGGAATGCTTAAAAAACAAATGACTTACTCTGGTGCAGAACATTTGCATTTGGCTGCTAACCAAGTGATGTCGCCATTCACTCCAAGGATTTTATACGGCTTATTGCAATACAAACACGTTGAGTTCCAATGAGTAAGAATCTTGACCATATTCAGCACGTTGGCTAATACTTCGTTTAACGGCACAAACTTTCCAGCCTTCAACACTACTCCAAAACAAAACAAAAATATAAAACAATTTTAAATATGCCTATATATATGCTGAGTGGGGAACCTCAAAATACTGAACATGTCATTCCTATAAAAATCGCAAATCGAATAACTCTAAAAAGTGTTATTGAGTTCCAAAAAAAAAATTTGGAACCCCAAAAAGAAAACGAAAACGGGGAACTCCAAAACAAAGAAACGCCGTTGGGAGGATAAACTGGCTTACGATAAATCAAAAATAAGCGTAAAAAGTAAAACTATTTGATTACCCTCGGCATCCAACAATTCCCCGTCATGGCGCAATCCTGTACCAGGAGTGATTCGCATGCGATTATGTCCTGTCTCAAATCTTCTGCCTGTGAGCGCAAAATTCCGGTTCCCATTTAGGTATACTATACAAAATTAGAAAAAAAAGTAAGTAAGGAAGAAAACATGAACAGAAATAAACGACTTGATGTTACTGCAAAAAAATGTATTTGTTTTAACACTTCAAAAATACCTAAGCCTTGGGCAGCTGCCAACCGACTCGTAAACTTCAAAATGAATCCAATTGGTATCTTTTTGTCACCGACTTTTTTCATGAGATTTCGGTAATTGACATATCCAGGAAGATGATTACAGTAGTTTAGGTTGAACTGATGTTTCTTCCCTCTGATGTGTAATTCACGTTGAAAAACGGACGACTCTGGCCCCCCAAGTACTTTGTCAATGAAATCCGGAGTCAAGCACTTTATTGGAAATCCAATTATGCCTTGACCTTCCTTTAGTCGTTTGTGAAGTAGTTCGTCAAATGGAGCCTTCAACAATCCTGTATTCAAACGCTGAATCCCAAAATCCTTGACACGGAAAGTAAAATTAATAAAAACAATCAAGTTAATGCATGTGTGAAAAAATTACTAGTCCAAACAATTTGAAACAGTAATAAAAACTAAATATTAACTAATATGCATCGTACCACGTCCTCAAGATTCATTGGACACCTGCCAAGAGGATGGTTTCGAAAAAGAATTCGGAGTTCATCGTATGGCAAATTAATTCCTTTCACCACTGCATTATGCATCAGATCTTTATCATATGTGTTCACTATGTGCATAACAATTTGGAGACCTTGTGACGAGATTGCGTTCAACTTTCCAGCTATGAATTCAACAAACCAAAATAATGATTCAAATAATTACTTATGTGAATAATACATGAACGAGTCTACAATGTACCTTCAAACCTACATGTCATTGTAATACGCATCATTTCAAGTTACTTAATTTTAGTTACTAAAATTGTTGTGCATTTTACCTGCTGTAAGGACATTTATGACTTCTCTCCGAACATCATCCTCGGTCTGTGGATTGTCAATATCGGTAAAGTAGAGGCCTGGATAAATGATTTCACCCATGCTGATGCTGAAAACGACGACGACAGCCTTAATGATTCTTCTTTAATTACGCACTGGCACTACTTTCACTGAACTACCAACTTAAGTTGGTAGTTTGTAGTCTTAAAATTGTCTCAACCAAAATATATGCAATTACCAATCATATCAAATTAGGCTAGTTAAAAAACTTTTACTATTTCTACATTCGCTCGCCTTAATAAATCACAACTTAAATCATCAATCACACATTTTAATTTAATTATCTCATTTTTTTCAACTGAAAACTTCCAAAAATAAATTAACCATGTCCAACTGCCAATTGCTCAGCTCTAACTATCAGAAGCAACACAGGTGATAGCACTTGAGTAAAAAAAGGAATATAAAGTGCAGCAGCAGCATTGCAGCTAGTACCTAATACCTACCTATGTATTGCAAAATTGCAATCTGTTGTTTTTGCCTTTCATCATTAAGTCAAGCTCCAGCTTAGCGCCAGGTTTCACGGGGCTATGTGAGACTCTATGAATGAACGGCAGTGAAATGAATAATTTTTGCAAAACTCAACGCATTCGCGAAATTTTCGGTAGATGTCCGGTTGAATGCGATAAAGTAAAACGTTTTATTTTTCTATACTGGACTGATTCGACTTGCTTTGTTGCTTTATGCCTTATTGTTTGTGTTTTGTATGATATGCAAAATATTAAATGATGCAGATTCAAAGTAACAAGGGCATATCGTTATCAGCCTAAGGTTTTTATGCATTTCTGATTTATTTGTATCACCGTTAAACTTGTAATGATAGCCGGTAATTAATTTTGATGTGCATTAGCTGATAGTGTGTAGGTTATTAAATTTTTAATGTAAGTAACATTGCAATTTTGTGCTACGTAATACTTTAGTGCAAATAAAAATGTTACCCTGTAGAACAAAAAGTTTTACTAAACAACATAATGCTTCATGGGGCAAACAAAGACGATCGTAAACTAGCGGGCTATTTATACAAGTCTTACGGTCACCTGTTTACCAAGATGGTATACATACCATACACATACCGTATAAACGTGAATGGAGTTTTCAGGAATTCCATTATAAAATCAGATGAGATCAGATTTGCTATTATGTTTGCAACTTTTATTTGTTATTTGAATAAGTAAAGCGAGTTAAATGCCCCAGAAATGCAATTTTAGTTGTAAGGTATTTCGCAATTCTATACCAATCCTTAATACTCCAGTTAATTTCAAGAATAACAACAATCAAGATAAATCATGAATCTTCAACTAAAAACACTAATATTGGGTGGTGATGAACTCTAAAAGAAAAAGTAAAACGACAGTTAAAAAAGAGAAAAAGTGCGACATTTGCGGAAAAGTCGTGAGTGACGCAAGAAATTTGGCAGCTCATCGAAGAATTCATGAAAAAAGTGATCAAGTTAAGCAAATATACGTTTGCTTTATTTGCAACAAATCATTTCCCCAAAAACCAAAGTACGACAAACACATGGCTGATAAACATAACCTCCAGCGTAAGCAGGGAGGTCCCTCTCAAGGCACCAAGGCCTTCAATGATGGTGTTAATATTGCGTCAACCCCAGGTCCTTCTTCCGTTACCTCGACCAACCCCCGTTCTACTGCAAGGACAGTTATTGCTAATCCTGCAACTAATCAGGTATAAAATAAATAATTTTTTTGTGCCTTATATTACTCAAACTATCGCATTATTGTGTGTTTTGAAAAAAAGGAAAATTTAGGATAACGATAATAATGATGATTTGATTTATACTATTCTTAATTTTGAACCGTATTATATGTCATTGTAATGGTATTGCAGGTGCCTAGCAGTAGTAATGCTAGTAGTGGAATACTTGCTGGTCAATTTGCAGTGCCATATCCTGTACCAAAAAGAACCGATAAGAGAAGGGTGCAATTTCAAACTCCTCCACCCAAAAGACAAGGCAACACGGAAGATCTTGATGATGAAGATGATGATGAGGTCAACTTGGATCGAGTTGTGTTTGTTCCCAACACACCTGCTGAAAGTGATGATCTATCTCAAATGCAAAATGTGGAATTTTCACAAGACGACGACATGCCGGGAGATGAAGATGAGGAGGAGGAACGACATGAAGATGATCCAGATATTTTTGACAATTCTCAACCCAATGCAAAGTTTCCACTAAAGAGCTGCCTCCGTCAACCAAAATTAGTCTTGGCTACTGGAAATGAACACGAAACAATTCAAACACAACGACAACAACAACAAGATAAAGAAAATGGTGATAATGATGACCTTGAAAACAGCCAAATGAATGTAGAAGATGACGGTGTGGTAAATTTGGACCTTATGACTCAAGATGAGATTAGGAACGACAATGATGACAGTGAGCAACAGCAGCAACAACGAGGAAGTATTATGGCTGGGGATGAGGTGATTTTGAAAACTCGAGAAAAGGAAACTAAAGTGGATGACAATGTTCCAGCAGGGGTTACCGAAAATGAACAAAGAGGCGCACCAGTAGTGACTGCAACAGTAACACACAAATCCACTACCAACATCAATCATCCCAAGACCAATCCAAAAACCGTTGAGGTTACACGAATTGAGAATAGTCTCATTGTTCAATGGATGCTGGTGGAATCTGCTTATGACCTGAGTGGTGTTGCTGGCCTTGATTTTTTCAACGACTTTTTATCTGGAAATTTGGCCATGTCCTCGCATGTCATTTATACACAAGATGTGATCAAGTTGCTTTCATTAAAACCGGAGGAGAATTTGGGGTTTATTGTTCCATCTTTCTTCTTGTTGGAGTATGTCATCAATGTCGCTAAACTAAAGGATTTGCTGGAGCTGTACAATGGAATGATTAAAGGAAGGGTGGAAATTCATTCAAGTTTTAAACAACTTGCAAAACACCTCATTCTGCAGCAACTACAACAACATGTCGGTGAACTTTATGATCAACCAAACAACACCAGCAACAGTCAATTTTCTAATCCTTCCCTACCTGAGATCCCAGAATTTTTTCAATCAAAACTGGATATAAAGCCATTGATATTGGAGATGGAGATGGGAATTGGCCTGGAATCAATGAGCAGCAATAAGCCTAACGCGAAGGACATGGATTGGTTAAAGCAAGTTCAGAGAATTATGACGAAAATTATTTTGGATGATCCTGCATGGGACGACATTACTAATCAAGGCCAGATTGATGAAGGGGTTCGAAAACAATTTTGTCTTTCCCTGTTGAATTCCATTTTGGAAAGTATCAAAGTTGGTACGTTTCGCAATACCTATGAGTCTATGATATTTCATAATCTGGATACAACTGCAAGAAATACCAAAATCTTCTTGCACGCCACAAATGAAATGGGATTTATATGGCCGCTTAACCTTCCAACTTACAACGTAGTTCAGCATGGGATTTCATCCACTGTCTCAAGTGATGTCGCAACTGTTAAAGTTTCGAATTCTGGGAGCGAAGTCAACGTTGTGACGGATCTTATATGCAGAAGAAAACCAAAGTCATCCTACATTGGCTTGATCAATTATGCTGTATACGAAATGGCCAAGCAACTTGGCGTTTCAGATGTACGCAAATTTCTATTTGGAACCAATGACGTAGAAGATTTTGGAGTTCCATATCTTCGTAAAGATATACTTCAAATTTGTGCAAAGGAAAAAATTGTCACTCTTTTTAATGACGTTTGTTCTTTGGCTTCGTGGATTCCGTCGCAAGACAAGTATCTGATTCTACTTCGCTTCAATTCTGCTGAGGTCATTTGGCTTCTTAATCAAAAGCAAGTACCATTCATGGATGAGTATGAAGTCTACCGTGCCGTCATCACATGGGCAATCTACCAAGAAAGGAAAGATGTTGTCGTGAAGGAAGACTTTCTGTTGTACAAGACCAAAAAAGTTGAAGCCTGCTTTAACCGGGTATTCCAGGAATGTATTTGCCTACTGGATCTCAAATATCAATTTGAAATACTTCTTCGGGACAAGTACATTGGAAGGGAGTGGATTACTGCAGCTTTTGAGCAAATGAGGAACCCTACTAGGTAAAAATACAAAAAAGTTAATTGCTGTTTATGATTATATAATATGATCATCTCATTCTTATTTTATTATATCTGACCACTAATTATATATAAACCTTGTTTTAAAAAAAAACACACTACTTGCAGGATTCCACCATCCAAGTGTCTTCGCCATCGTTTTCCTGTCTAGAGGAATGGAGCCAGCGCCATGTCATCATCCAAAACGCATATAAAAATATTACCTGTGTCCAAATACAAAAGTTTTAGTTTTTAATGTTTTTAATTACATATTATGTAGAAGAAATATGTATGTAGCACGAATTATAAGCATAGAAGTAAATGAATGAAATTAGATTCTCACTTTAATTTCAATTCCAAAAAGGATTGTGAATGAATGAATTATACCTACGTGAATGAAGAAAACTGAAAGCTAGCTATAGATGTCTTTTTTGTTGTACTATTGGTACCGGTTTAAAAACATGATAGTTTTAATGTTAGGTTAGGAGTTAATTCTTTGTTTGATTCTAATCTGCAACCATGATTTGCCGTTTGCTAATGAATTTTAATTACAGTCCTTTTTTTGAGGGTGAGCCATGGGGTTAAACTTAAGTTCTGGAGCTCCATACGTATTTGGAGTGCCATGTAATATGGCTTTGAAATTGTATAAAAGTATTTGGAGTACCATAAACTTTCAGAGTGCCATGAACTTTTGGAGTGCCATGTAGTTTTTGGAGGTTCAGCTATACAGATAAGTTTCTACACAGGTTGGTTCTATACAAGATACAGGTTTTATACGAAAAGAATTATAATGTACTTATGAACTTGAGATATGTACATAACTCATTTGTACAGATTTTGCGTTGCGTTATGTATGAAATGATTATTCTGTTGTGCTAAGCAAATGGTGTGAAACTTATATGAATTACAAGAATCTAGTTTTTAAACATACATAGTTTAGTTTTCGTTTAAAATCGACACTCATTTTACGATTTGCAAAATTATGTTTCTTAAGTGTACGTTAAAACATTGTAAAAAATGTTTATCGATTAACTAATAAATAAATATGTTTGTACTACTAATAATCAACTTTTGTAGGTATTTATTACAAACTTTGCGTTGTACACGACACGACGCAGTTATAGTTATAGTTATAGTGTAAATAGTAAATCCAACTCGTATGAATACTGCATATTTGGAGGGTACTTTTCACATCAGCATCCTTGTCCTATTACATTATGATACAATTTAGATTTTTCATATTCCTACATAACGCATTTACATGCGTTTTTCTTTGTTTCATAAATCATTACCTTCATCACATTTCTCCAGTGTTTCCAAATGATCTTGGCTCATGTTTTAAACGTGACAATAATGCTTTGTTTTCCTCATTAAAAGATGCATGCATCCCTCAGTCGCTATCATCATCATAATCATTGTCATCAACAAAGTGAAAGCACAAAATGCAAAAAAGGAAGCGATATTATTCCGATATTTGCTGTATCAATGATGCATTTACAGGGCAGGAAATCGGAGACCACCCAATGAGCTACCTTATGTAGTCCCAAGTACGATAACGAAAAATGTGATATGGCGCGAGCGAGCCAATGCTGCAACTCATCCAGCCTACAAAGATATGCGGATGGGTATAGGTTGGTTTATGATCCTGTGCATTGCGCTGCTATTGGGCTTGCCTTGCAGCAAGGTATTGTATTGGCTTGGGAGATCGAGTTTTTCATCGCAAATAGACACCCCCAATACATAAGGAAACCCAATGGATATTTCTAGATCCTAATCAAACACGATAAGAGTTGTCTGGCTCCTCCTTCAAATGTAAACGTTGTCTTTTAGTCAGTCAGTCAGTCGTAAAAGGGAAAGCATGGCAGATCACCTTCATCCTTGAAATTATTGTTTCAAACTGCGATGGTTTATTTCAATTAAAAATAATTGGCAGTGCTTAATTAATTGTCAATTAACAATTAGTGCTTTATTTGTTGCATATATTCATTTTTAAAAGTCTATTCCTTTTCATTCCTTTCAACTGTCTTTTATGTGGAACAGGAAGGTGTTAGAATACAATTGACGGGTACAAACGGTGAGGGGAACCCCTCCGGAAGTTTCTAAAAATCGGATATCACCGACTGACTAGGAACAAGCAGTGAGGGGGTGACCAACCATAGGGGATTCTAAAGGCTATGCTTATCGACTGGGGGGAAAAGGAAGTGAGGTGAGCCACAGCCAGCAAAAGGTGTGAAAAGGAGGGGATTGTTCACAAGATCATTTAACATAACAAGGTAAGTAATGACATGAGGTTTTTTAACAAATAAGGGTTAGTTTTTGAAGAGGGTCAAAGGAAATCGGAAAAGGGGATCAAAATTCAGGGACTTGATGGGTGTATTTGCAAATAAGCTTTAACATGCGGTTTTTTGTGTAATTGTGGTTTGGCAGGTGCTGTCTAGTTTAAATCATTCGAGTAGTTTCTAAAGAAGGAGGAGTTTATTGCAGACCAAAAAAAGAGGTTTGGAACATATTTTGTCCGCTGGATAATTAAGCGGAAATGAAGAGGACGGCGGACACAGCAAGGGATGGTCGGGAAGACGGAAAAACTAATAGTGCTGTGGACATTTTCTGTAATTTAGTAAGTTTAATTTAATACCGTTCATTGTTGTCCTTCTATTTATAAAGCAAACTATTTAAACTTCAAAATAATTAACTAAATGTAGTCATTGAATTGAAGTTGCTTTTGTTAATTTTATAGTTCCGTTTGATAATACGTACTCATTATTTAATTTTTTCTTCTAAAGGACAAGGGATGGAAACGAGCAAGATCTATTGACGACTATCCGGTCCCTACTAGGCCGTTTGAAAGTGTTCAAAACTTCACTAATCCGAACGCGAAAAATATCGTCAGACATTGCATTCCCCGGCCTGAGGGAGTAAATGCGCGCAGAGCTGGCCGCGGTTTACTCTGTTCCAGAGCTGGAAGTTCAACAACCACAACAAATGAGACCGATATAAGGCAGAAGGGGGTCATCATACCGAAACTTTTGGAACTGCCATTTAAAATTAAGCAGAAGACGGCAGCGGTGGTATTGGTGGTAACGCAACTTGAAAATCAAAATGTTGGTGGTGAAGGGGATGAGGATTTACATGACAGTGGCAACGACTCCCCAACAGAACAAAGAGAAGAACGAGGAGAATTGTTGGAGTCTGAAGAAGTCGAATTACATGCGGGAGAATCAGAACAACAACATGATAAGCACGATGAAACAGATTCAGGAGAGGACAACAATGAGCCTTTGTATGAGCCAGATGAGGGGGAAATATATATAGAAGATGAGGAGGATGTCGAGGATGAATATCGCGATTCGCAATCAGAACAATCGGATGACGACTCCTTTCAAAGTGAATCTGAAGAACACGAGAATGAGGAGGATACCGATAGTAGCGAGTATGACGAAGGAGAAAAAGGAAGAAACGGGGACAATGGAGAGAAGGATTCTTGGTTTCAAGTTGATTTGGACGCTTTAGGAGGTATTCAGGTGCGTAAACAATGAACAAGCAACTAAGTTTTTTAATCTGTTTTTTAAGTAATGGGTATTAACTAGCAGCGATAAGTGATTTAGGTTTGTGTTGTAATGAATGATTGATTGTAATAATGTGTGTTATAGATGGGGGTCGTGGAGGATGCATTGTTGTGGTCTTGTTCAGTGAAACCGGAAGGATATGTTGTTACCCAACAGAATGAGCAGCGTAATCAAGGACAAGAGCAGCAGAATTCACATTCATCACATCAAGAACAGACACAAACGGAGGATAATGATGATGATTTTGCTGGTGTTGTGCAATTTTATAATGTACTTGCAGATAATTTAAGTGATCTTCAATTTAAAGTTGTAGCTTCACAGGTAATTAAAGGCACGGTAATTCGTAGGGCAAAGTTAGTTGAGTACGTAAAAGAGAACCAACAGTTTAGATATTTGGTCATGTTAACCAACGCAAACGAGTTATTGTATTTTGATGTCATCAAAAAGACTTTTGGGAAAGTGTTTAAGCTTGAAACCTCCGATGTAGAACATCCAGAAGATCTAGAATATCTTCTTCAAGATTCCTTGGAAGATCCTCTAGAAGGTGCTCCCGATTTACAAGATTCGCAACAAGATCCTCAACTAGAAGATATTAAAAATCCAAACTTTTTTCATGAGATTGAGATTTTGGATGAGTCAGGGCAAATTGTAGTTGTAGAAAAGCGTGCTGATGGCAATGTAGACTCTGTTGTAGTTTTTCCATTTCCTCCTGATTGGAAAAAGATTTATGTTATCAATTTTTATGACTTAAAGTTTGAGCTTACAATTCGCAATGGTAATTGTTTCATTTTGCAAAATTTGATTGAACTCACGGTCCTTCCATGGGCAAAATTTGTTGAGAATGCTATCCCTATTGTTCCAATGCTTAGACGAAGGCCCATCAACTCTATGCTCACCATTACTAATGAATGGGTTATTTCAGTGTTACGCAAAAACAAAAAGATGCGCATGAATTTGGTTACTCCAAATCCGCGATTACTAGGTAGCTTAAAACCTCCATTAGTTTTAATTGACACTCCAGATGGAAAAGAATTTCATGAGCTAACTTCCTTGCTGAAAAATACAGCTAGCAGTGCACCGATCCATAATTTGGAAGGTAACAATGGTGCACTTGGGGATGAGCATACAAAAGTGATTTTGTTTCCCGATGACACGAGTCGTGCGTTAGTTAGGCATAGAATGATGAATGATTATCAGGTTCTTTCTTTTAGACGGCACACGAATGGCATAATAAGTACGCAGGAGAGCACCCCTTTCGATGAATTGACAGTTCGTTCATCTCTTTCTTCTTGTTGTATGCCTCCACAAAAGAAAGTAGTCCTTGCTATGGGATATTGCAAGAAATTCAAGTTGTTGTGTGTCCTGTTTGCATATAAGGACAAGTTTAATATCAACTTCTATGAGCCTCTCGATTTGACACTGGTAAAAGAAATGCGTTTTGTAAGGCGAGTCACTTCGAGAATGTACTCCATAGATCACATCAAAAGTGCGTATGTCTCATTTGGATCAACTTTGCTGTTTGTGCTAATTACTTTTGATCCCTCAGGGCAAGATGATGATGAGGATGACGATGAACCAGGGACATTTAGTGAGTTATACTTGCGTCCCTTAACATTAGAACCAATTCAAAAATTGAAGTAATAATAATAAGACAAATGATGTATGGAGTTTTCTTTCTATTCATTTAGTTTGAAATGTAAATGAAAATTACTGTAGCCACGTAAATATAAAAAGCAGTATAGTTACTTAATGAATACGTGTAGCTTTAAGATGTAGTATGTAAGCAATTAAACGATAGCAAAGCAGATTATTTTAATTTGCTCTCTAGTTATAAGTTTACAAAAACCAACTTGTTTTAGGATTATAAGCATTTAAGATAGTTCTAAAATCCTAATTGTTAAAACGATTTATCAGTGTATACATGTATTTTTCCGATTTAGTGTAGTTATGAAATGAGGTGTAAGCATATTATCGTTTCTTGTTGGAAGAATTTGCAATTGCTACTGGTTTGTACATTAAAATAGTCCTTATCGCGGTCGATGTCGTTGTTGATCTTATTTCATTGTTAAATATTATTGTAATTGCTGTATTGCTGCCACACGGACATCATGTATGTTTGGAATTTTAGGCCAATTTTCACACACCTTTTACTGGTATGTACTTTGCAACAAAAAGTCATCGCCAATTTATTTCACTTAAACGTAATGCATAATGATGTAACTAGCAGGAGGAAGGAACATTTTTGAACACCGAAATGAATTTTCTGTCCGGCCAATGCACATTTTACAATTACACTTGTCTTGTCATCCTTTTTGCATTATCAGTAATTGCATGAATGTAATTTTGGGGTTCCCCCAATATTTTATTTGGAGTGCACGTAATTTTGGAGTTCCCTTGTAGTAGTTTTGGAGTGTACGTAGTAAAAAGGTGAGTGCATTGTGTGTTACATAAATGCTCTTTCATAAATCATCATAAAAATTATCTATTTTGGCTCCTATTTTGAATCTTTATTGTAGTTTAGCTTTCTCCGTCCATACATGCATCCATCCATCTATCCGTTGACGTTTTCGTTGGCGTCATCATCTAAATGAAAGCTATATATTATGGATTGGAATGCAGGTGACTTTGCGGGGCAACATAGGACAGACCACCCTGATACGACTACGGATAATATGATATGGAGTGAGCCAATGATGCAACTCATTCCGCTTATACAAAAAAAAGTGCAGAGTGGTATAGGCAAATGCAATTGGGCTTGCAGTGGTGCATGGAGTTGTATTGGTTTGGGAGATCGAGTCGTACACCACAAAGAGACACCCCAATACATAGGGAAACCCAATGGATGTTTCTAGATCCTGATCAAACACGATAAAAGTAGTCTGGCTCCTCCCTTAAATCTAAACGTTGTCAGTCAGTCACTCATAGAAGTGAAAGCACTACAGATCAGATTTATTGTTTGATTACTTAAAGGAGAGTTTTTTTTTCGGCTGCCACCTTTTTGTTTGCCGTTAAATGGTAGTTAAAAAAGTCAATCAGTAAAGTTAATTATTCCTTGCATATAATTGTTTTTTTGAAAGTTAATTCAGCCGATTATAACCAGTGAAGGGGGTGTAAATTGCAGAGTAGTAAAATTTGGGAGGGTGCTCGAGCTTCGGGAAAGTAGTGAAGGGGAGGAGGGGGTAGAGTAATTATAGAAAAGTTTAGGAGGGTTTTGAACTTTGAAAGAGGATTGTGGAGGAGGGGGTGCAATTCACTGACAATAGTTTGAAAGAGTTGTTGAGCTCTGGGGGTGGTTTTTGCAAATGTAAAGTAGCAATCTTTCAAAATCGTTCGGCAGTTAAAAGGACAATGGCAGAAAACCCGGAAAAAAGTGGCAAAGGAGACGCCAAGAACTTCATTGCTTCAGCCGTTTTTCGAAAGCTCGTAAGTGCAATTAGCTACGCCTCATTTAATTATAAAACATTTAAATAAGATAATAAACGATATCCGCTAAAATCTACTCAAAACAATTTAGTTTAAATCATAGCGCTCGGTAATGTCATGTCATTCCCTTCCAATGGATTATTTTGTGTTGTAATGATAATATTAATAATTTGTAATGCAATTTTTTAAAAATAGGATCTAGTAATGGGCTTCTGTGAAAGTGCAAGCGTCATCACAAAGCTTCCGGTTCCAAGACTATTGGAGGAAAACGGGGAGACAACACATTCAAGATTTAAAAACGCAGCGTCATTTAAATCTGAAGGTGGTGGAGGATTAGTTGGCTCCAGCGCAGGTCCCCCAGCATCATCATCTTCATCATTACGACTCGGGACAAGGAAGCAAAGTGCCATCAGACCAAGGCTTATTGAGCTCCCAATAAAAGGTCAGTCACCAGTACAGCAGATCGCGGAGGTAGCTCAAGTTGTATTTCCGGATGGTGGTGGTGTTCGTCATTTTAACTCACATGACGAAAGAAGCGGCCAAAACGATTCCCCAATGGAGCAGTACTGGGAGGAAGGTCAGTATGAACTCGAAGACGGGGAGGTAGCAGAAACGGATGAAGAAGAAGTAGACTATGGAGAAGAACCTGAAGATTCCATGGAAGTTGGGTCAGAGGAGGAAGAAGAAGGTACGGCGAATTCTGAGGGTGAGTATGAGCCTGAGGAGGGCGAGTTGTTGGACAGTGATGAAGCAAACGAGGAGGAATTTGAAAGAGCTTCCAAACAAAGGGGTGTAGAAGATGTTAAGGAGGTTCTAGGTGAATCGTGTGAGGCACAATTTGAAGATGAAGATATAAACAAGGACGACGACGGTCGAAAAGAAGCAGATTTTCCTTCAGAATCGGAACCATCAAGCGGTGAGACGATTATGGACACCAGTAGCAGTGAGGAGGAGGACGAACAAGGGCTCAATGAACTTTTTACCGAAAGCTCCAGCAACGAAGAAGAGGACGAAGGAATTTGCAAGGATGCCTCCACTTGGTTTCAAATAAATCTGGATAAACTAGGAGGAATCCAGGTAAGCAACAATAATACAATATTGTCATTGTATCATTTATAGAGTATAATATTATTTAAAATGAAATGCTGAGGGTTTTTAAGTTTATATTTTAATTTATATGAATGATAGACTTTCTCTTGGTCTTTATATATAGTTTCACTCATAATATGTGTCATTTATTTATAAAAATAAATTGTAATGTATTGTATAGATGGGGGTTGTGGAGGATGCAATGTTGTGGTCTTGTTCACTGAAACCGGAAGGATACAATGATCAACTAGAAGAGGAGCGGCATTTTCAAGGACAACAGCAACAGCAGCAGCAATGTCATCAAGGGGATGTTGGAATTGGTCTTGTACAATTTTATGTTGTCTTTGCAGATGGGTCAAGTGATTTTCAACTGAAAGTTGTAGCTTCACAGGTAATCAAGGGTACAAAGATTCTTAAGGCAGAAGTAGTTGAATTTTTTGTTAACAAGAGAAACAAAAAAAGGAGGTATTTGGTAATGCTCACCAATTCGAATGAGCTTTTTGCATTTGACATACAGCAAAAGACAGTTGAGAGCTTCTTAGAGCTTGCAGTATCTGATCCTGATAAGGGAACGTTTTTCAATGACCTTGTGATTTTTTATGACACTGGCCCAATCTTGTTGTTATTAGAACAACGGTCTGATGGCGATATGCAGTCAATTACCGTGTTTAACTATCCTCCAAATTGGGAATCAGTTTATGTTTTTACATTTGATGATAACTTGAGCTTGGAGCTCTCAATTGCAAAGAATGAAATGTTTCTGGTATTTGAACTTTTCATTGAACTAACGGTCTTGTCATGGACCAGCTTGACTGATAATGCTAGTTTGGTATTGCCCACAAAACGACGTCCAATCAATTCGTCTGTTTCAATTAGTAATGAGTGGCAAATTTCTGAAATACCAAAACCAGACGAAGCGAAACGCTTTAATTTGATTACACCCAATGCTCACCTGTTAGCATTTGAACCTTCGTTGTTGGTAATTGATTCTGAATATGGCAAGGAGTTTCATGAATTAGATCATTTTCTTGAAGATGCTAGTCAAAGTGCCCCAATTTATGACTTGATTGGCGAGGATGATGGGCAACTTGGTGATGGCTACACAAAGGTCATTGTCTTTCCAGATGGCTCCAGTAGAATTTTAAATATTAACAAACAAAGCAATGTTTATGAGGTGGTCTCATTTGAACAACTCCAAGACGGTACAATAGGTACTAGTGTTAGCTTTCCGTTCGATGAGTATGCAGTTAGTAGATATTACAGTAGCCATCTTGAAAAGAAAAGGGTGCTTGGTATTGCGTTTTCTGATAGACTTAACTTGCTTTGTGTCTTGTTCTCACACATGGACAGGTTTGATATGAATTTTTATGAGCCAAACAAGTTGACTCTTGTTCAATCCCTTCCCATTGTCAAAAGAGTGACATCAAAGAAGTATCGCAATGAACAGATCAGCGATGTGTTCATCTATTTTGGATCCACTTTGCTACTCGTCCAATTTACATTTGATCTTACTAGTGAAAACGAAGACGAGGATGATGATAATGCCGACGAGGCAAAGACATTTGATGAAGTCTATTGGTACCCACTGATCAAAAACGCAATTACAAAGTAAGGTGTACTCGTAGTACGTATTAAAGTAATGCTATTTTTATTGGCTTTTAACTATTTGGAGAACTGATAGTAAAACCGTAAATTGTCTGTTGTAAGTAAGCAACTACTCGTGTATAAATATAGTTAGCCGTTTTTGCGTAAACTTTTTACTATTACCGGATACAGGATGTATTTGCAGGTATTAAGATAAATGATTTTTCTTATAGTTATCGATGGGCTCTAATTAAATTGGCTCTCTAACCAAAGTGATGATGGCAAGTATGATTTCGTATTTTGTCTATGTGTATTATAAATATTGTTGCGAATAGTACTAGAAGTTAGTTATTTTTTGTTAGGTTGAATCATAAGGCTATGGAAATTAAGTTTGTAATTGTTGTTGGATGAAGACTTACCAGTGACGCCGGAGGTTTAAGTGTTAAGTAACTGCAACATTTAGCTGTTAAGGATTACATAGATGTAAACATGTTAAATATACTAGATAAATTATAGTTGAATTGAATTTAAATCAGACGGCATTCATGCACCAGTTTATGATTTATGAGGATAAGAAATGATGTTTTTGTTTTGTGGTAAAAGATAAACAATTAAATTATCCAACCTTATTTTTGTTATTGGTAAAATGATTTGTTGTCGGAATTTGTACGTATTTTTTTGCATAACATTTATTAATTGGATTGTGGTTAACGTAATTAAATATTTCGTTCATACAATGTCCTTAAAAATACAATAACCTCTTAAATATTTATCAAATCTGCAAGTTTTGACAGCAACAGGATTAGGCATATTATGATTAGTCAACTCGTCTTCAACAGCATTACTAGCGTCATTATTTAATCCCCACATGCACAGTAACAACAACAACATCAACAAAGACTAACAAGGTTTTTTTTTGCATGCTAATTGATAGTGGCACCATCTTGCCAAAATATGCTTGCACCAGTTGTATACTATTGACTTGGGATGGCATGAGGATAAGAACAACTCAATATTTGCAAACAAAATTCACAAACACAAACTCTTTGTTTATGCGTTAGCTTGTGTCCATAAAAAAAAACCCTCAGTTAAATCTAATTGGTATCGAAAGCATCCAGATTTACACTGCATAATATGTTTATACTTTTTACTACCTAACATTGCATATATTTTACTAGCGTTGGCAAAAAAAAGATCATACATTAGAAATGCATTACGTAGGTAATTACAAACATAAATTCAAACTGATAGAGCTGCCACTACCCCAAACGTTAAATAGAACTTCAAAGTTACGGAGCTACTCCAAACTACACGGGGTACCCCAAACTTAAAATGGAACTTCAAAGCAACCAAGGTACTCCAAATATCATTGGGTACTCCAAACTTCACGGAGTACTCCAAACGTTAAATAGAACTTCAAAGTTACGGAGCTACTCCAAACTTCACAGGGTACTCCAAACTTAAAAGGGAACTCCAAATGAGTTGTAAATCCAATGTGATTAAGGAACCCCAAAAGTATAAACATATTATTGAACTTGGAAGAGATCATGTCGGAGTATCATCATGTCTGGCATCATGTCTCAATTATCATATCTGAATCCTCATATCCAAATCCTCATATCCAAATCCTCATATCCAAATCCTCATATCCTCTTCATCATAGCCCCACCAGCATATCCAAATGTAGTCATATCCTCCTCCTCCTATTCATATCTAGTCCATCATGTCCCCGTCATCATATCCACGTCCGCATATCCAAATGTAGTCATATCCTCCTCCTCCTCATCATCATGTCTACTAAGTTAGGTTGGAGGCCACCGTATGGGGTAATGTGAAACTAACCTTGATATTCATCTTGTGAGAATGAAAGTAATTAGGTACGTTCCAGCTCCTTTGTCTTTAGGTGGAGGCGGGAGCAACGTCAGAATGTCGTTTTACTCGACAGCCAAACATCCATCCATCTCCAATCTGTCATTCCTTGTTTGTATTCCACAGAGCAAGTTACTGTTGCTCAAAAGATATGTGCTCGAGAAGCATCAGGGTATTAGCTAACGGTGCAAATTGTATATATGTGTTTTTAAAATTTGGTGACGACAATTAGTTGAAAGTGGGAGTACTGAATAGTTTTGTTTTTAAAAGTGCATTAGTAGTAAAAAAGGGTACAATTATGAGCTGGAGAGGTGGGGGAAAGGGAGGTGGTCGCGGTTGGAGGGGACGTGGAGGCAACAATAGTAGCAGCAGTAAACCCGGAGGCTCCAAACAGGTCGCCGCCAGGGCTAGCACTTCCACTTACAATTTTGGCAACCCCCGTGTACCAGCAACAATGGATGAAGATCTGGAAGACGAAATGGAAAACGAAGATATTGATTGGAATATGGAGTTCATGGAGGATGAAGCAATGGATACTTATTGTAGTCCAGAGGATGACATGAGAGGAATTATGGCGCTGGAAGATGCTTCTACCCAAAGCGTTACATTTGAGCAGTGGGAAAGAGAAGCCATTACTGGAGCAGCAATAATTTCTCCAGCTAAGGACAGTTTAGTTTTCCAGCAACTTGAAGTAGATTACTACATTGCTTCGAAACCTATACCAGGAATCCTTGAAGGTGGCCAAGGAACATCAAAGACAACTCAAGCCATACCAGTGCTTCGGTTAGTTGTTTTTATTTCATAATATTTATGTAATCGGTATCGCATTATTATGTATTAATAAAAGTCATACCAAGGCATAAGAAATATTTATCGTTATATTTGTCTGTTATTAGAATGTTTGGTGTGACGGAAACGGGAGCTTCAGTGTGCTGCCACGTACATGGATTTTATCCATATTTTTATGCAGCCCTTCCAGCCCACTTCAAACCGTCACATTGCGCCACATTACTTACAAGTATGAATAAAACCTTAAAACGTGATCCAGTTTGCATCAGGCATGGGATAACTCAACCAGTTGTCAAAATTACGATCGTCAACAAGTACAGCATGATGTACTACGTGGGGGACAAAAAGGGTACCTTTGCTAAAATAACGTTAGCACTTCCAAAGTAAGTATGCAAAATAAAAACAATCCATGACACAAGCTAGATCTAACGAAAATAATTTCATTTGTCGTACTAATGATATATCGTAATTCTAACAAAAACAATTTATTTTTGTAACACCAGGTTATTGACTGCTGCAAAAAAAATCTTGGAGACGGCGTCCATTGACCTTCCAGGTATTGGAAAATGTGCATTTTCAGCGTTCGAAGCCAATTTGGACTTTGAAACCCGCTTCATGGTGGACGCAGGCATTGTTGGCTGTAATTGGGTTGAACTTCCTGTTGGAATGTACACTATGCGCAGTAACCGAGATTTGTCAACCAATGGTATGAGAAACGTAAACCTTATTTTAAAAAAAAATATGAATTTGCAAGAGTGTTTTTTAAACGTACCATGAATGATTTTTTTATTATTTACTAATAATCTTGTTATTATTATTTATATAGATCCTACGATCAATGATGAACTTCCCATGTCTAGATGCCAAATTGAAGTTGACGTGAATTTTGCCAAAATCATTTCACATTCTCCCGAGGGCGTTTGGTCCAAGGTGGCTCCTTTTCGAATTCTGTCCTTCGACATTGAATGTGCTGGTAGAAAAGGAGTGTTCCCAGAGCCAGATAAAGATCCCGTCATTCAAATCGCCAACATGGTCATCCGTCAAGGAGAAACAGAGCCATTCATTAGAACAATCTTCACGCTGAACACATGCGCTCCAATTATTGACGCACAAGTACTGAGCTATTCCAATGAAATTGAAATGTTGGAAGCATGGGGAGATTTTGTACGCAAAGTAGATCCAGATTTGCTAACTGGCTACAACATAAGAAACTTTGACCTCTTTTATTTGCTGAGCCGTGCAAATCATTTGAAAACCTCCACCGTCCCATACCTTGGAAGAATCCGGAACATGAAATCTGTAGCCCGAACTGTAGTACTCCAAAGTAAGCAAATGGGGAAGAGGGAAAATAAGCTCATCAACATTGATGGTCGTGTCATTTTTGACCTCTACCTTATCATGACAAAGGATTACAAGCTTCGATCGTACTCACTTAATTCTGTAAGCTTCCATTTCTTGGGAGAGCAAAAAGAAGATGTCCATTATTCAGACATAACAAAATTGCAAAATAAGGATGAACAAAGTAGAAGAAGATTGGCAGTGTATTGCCTCAAAGACGCACTGCTTCCACTCAAGTTGATGAATAAGCTCATGTGCGTAATTAACTACATGGAAATGGCAAGAGTAACTGGCGTTCCTCTTAATTACCTTTTAACGAGAGGGCAGCAAGTTAAAGTCGTGTCGCAGATTCTGCGAAAAGCCAAGCAACATGACTATATCATGCCTACTTATGAACCATTTCAACAAGGAAATGCTGGTAGTAATAAAATGGAACAGTTCGAAGGGGCTACAGTGATTGAACCTGTACGTGGATATTACGACGTTCCAATCGCAACTTTGGACTTTGCTTCACTTTACCCCAGTATTATGATGGCACATAACTTGTGTTACACAACAGTCCTTCAAAGTTGGCAGGTTGAAGACATGGATCAAGACACTTACATTGTAACGCCATCGCAGAATTATTTTGTGAAGCCGTCCGTGCGCAAAGGAATTCTTCCAGAAATCTTGCAGGACCTTCTGAATGCACGTAAAAAAGCAAAAGCCGATCTAAAAAAGGAAACAGACCCTTTTAAACGACAAGTCCTCGATGGCCGTCAACTGGCTTTGAAAGTTAGTGCGAATTCGGTCTATGGATTCACAGGAGCACAAGTTGGCAAACTACCCTGTCTCGCAATCAGTAAAAGCGTGACTGCTTACGGAAGGCAAATGATTGACCAGACCAAGAATGAGGTAGAGAAACTATTTTGCACAGAAAAAGGATATCAGCATGACGCAAAAGTCATTTACGGTGATACAGATTCCGTCATGGTGAGATTTGGAGTGCATACCGTAGCTGAGGCAATGAAGCTTGGAAATGAAGCTGCTTCAACAATTTCAGAAATTTTTGGGAGCCAATTCATTAAATTGGAATTTGAAAAAGTCTACTTTCCGTACCTTCTCATCAACAAGAAACGATACGCTGGTCTTCATTTCACCAAACCAGAAATCCATGACAAGATGGATTGTAAGGGACTAGAAACTGTACGGCGAGACAACTGCCCATTGGTACCAAGTGTTCTGAACAAATGTCTTGAACAACTTATGTTGCAACGGGATCCTAAAGGAGCATTGGCATATGCCAAAAGTGTAATTGGCCAACTTTTTAGTCACAAGATTGACCTCTCTCAACTTGTCATTACCAAAGAATTGACAAAGACAGCAAAAGAATACAAAACAAAAATAGCCCATGTAGAATTGGCAATTAAAATGACATCTCGAGATCCAGGGACAGCACCTAAACTTGGCGATAGAATTCCATATGTGGTTATCGCAGCTGCTAAGAAGACACCAATTTATGCAAAAGCTGAGGATCCACTTTTTGTACTCAAGAACAACATTCCAATTGATGTCAACTACTACTTGGAAAATCAACTAGGCAAGCCTTTGATCCGGATTTTTGAGCCAATATTGGGAGACAAAACAAAGTCAGAGCTAATGAGTAAGATTTGTTCATATTACCTAAATCCTGTAATTTCCTTTTTTTGTAATCTATTGTCATTTTTTTTGTTGGTTGTTTTTAGATTGCTGTACATCACCTTTTTTTCCTTGCTAATTAATTAGTTCATTTGTTTTTACAAATAGGTGGAGAGCACACCAGAACTAAGGTTTTGGTCACCCCGAAGGTGGGTCCATTGTCGCAATTTACAAAAAGGCTGCCTACCTGCGTTGGATGTAAAACTATTCTTCCCAGAGGGACCGTTGGACGTGCGTTGTGTGAGCAATGCTTGCCAAATGAGACTGAAATTTACTTAAAGGAACTTGCTACCCAATCTAAACTGGAAATTAAATATAACCGGCTGTGGTCCCAATGTCAACGGTGTCAAGGTTCTTTGCATGATGAGGTCATATGCACCAGGTAAATGCTAATTTTATTTTTTACTTTTTCTAAATATGTATATTAAATATTGCTTTTAGCTCTAAAAAAATTGTAATCTAATTAGTTTTTTAATTACACTTTTAAATTACAGCAAAGACTGCCCCATCTATTATATGAGAACAAAGACGAAGCTGGATGTGGAAGAGCAGGATCAAGTCCTCAAACGATTTGATTGAGACTGTTATCATTACCAAATGAATTTCTTATGGTATGACGTAATTAGAAAAATGAATTTTTATCATTGTGTTTAACTATAAAAGAATGAATATGTTAACTTCGTGTAAATTTAGAATTAAGTATTAAAGTATCGAAAGCGAGATAAATGGACGCAAAATTATGAACTATGAATTATGGTATATTCAACGAACGAATGTATTTTCACGAAATTTATCTGACAAACAATAAAACGAAATGTATAACTACGTTGTTGTTAATCTATAATTACATTCTTAGTCATTTATTTAATCCCGAGCAACTTTTATTAACCAATACTTAATTATTACTTCCTGTTAGTTCAATTGAATATAAGTAAGAAGGCAAACGAATTTTGAAAACATCATGTTTGGAGTGCCATCTAATTTTTTGAAGTATTATGTCTCACGACTCCGATTAATTTTTAGGGTGCCCTCCATATTTTTTAGAGTATTATGTCTCACGACTTCCCCTAATTTTTGGGGTGCCCTCCATATTTTTGGAGTATTATGTCTCACGACTCCG